>JAYMTK010000709.1:0-19818 GCA_036897405.1 Pelargonium myrrhifolium
ATTTTGGCTCAAATCAGGGCGTCTCTCCGGGTCTCGAGAGTTCCGATTCTTCCCTTATCGCATATGCTCTCCTCCCGGTCTCTTCCGAGTCCACAATTTCAGGCTCCGCTCTCGTCGCGCTCGTTCTCATCGTGCTCGTTCTAGTTGTGGTCGGTCTGCGCAACCTCCCCTCTCACCATCTAGGTCTGCAGAAGTGTTTTGAATTTCTGCAAGCAATTGGGAGTGCGTGCTAGAGGCACTAAGGAAGAAGCTATCGAGTAGGTTTGAGTCATCCAAGCAAATTGTCGTAATCATTAATCATTCCCGGTGGCGTTTCGCCACTCTCTAGTTTCATTGTTGGTTCTTTTTTTTGTCTCTTGTATGTTTTTATTTTATTTTATTTTTTTTCCGTTTCCTGTCTTGACGGATTTTTTGTACTTTTATTCTCTTCTTTGGGAGCTTGTTTAATAAAAGTACCGTTCGCTAATTAAAAAGAAAAGGGGGATAAATGCAACTTCTAAAAGAGATGTATTGTTTAACGTTTTTTCTATAAAGAGAAAACGAGCTTTAGGAGAGAAACTGCTTCAACCTTTCTTTTGAAGTTCTTTTTCTGAACAAGCAAATCGTCAACTTCTCGAGGAGGAGGAAAAAGAAAATGAATGAAATGAAAAATTGTATTTTGATTTTAGCTGGCCGAGAAACGAACAGTAAAATGAACAGAAGTCGACAAATATACTTGTTTTTTTTTTCGTTTTTTTCAAAATAAACAATGAGGAATGTGAATTCCTCAAATTTTTACTCATAATTTTTTCCTCTATTGTTGCAAAGAAGAAAAGGACTTGTGGTGGTACACATAGAGGATATATAGGACCCAATAAAATAAAAGAGTTATGATCCAACATATGGACCAAAATATAGCAAAATAAGCCACAAACATACAGTACCATACCATCACTCTTCGTGGACTATGTAACCTCTTGTAAAATTTCATATCATATGATTTAACGTTTACAATTAAATGCTTGATTTCGACCTTTACAAGGCAATGACTACTATTCTATTATATCAATTTTATCTTCTACTTTTGTAGTCTGCAATGTATACCAACTTACACCACATTTTAACTCTAATTCACTCATTTGTATACACATAATAACACTTTTATTTATACTATATAAGTAAAGAATGACTTCCCAAATTTTCAATTGATATTTATTATATCAAAATCTTGACTTAGGGCTAATATTTCGAGTTTCAGGGTAAATATTTTTCTTGTTGCAAATTAAAACATTTAACCCATCTTACAAAGAGTGTGAGTTTCACATTTTTAGTATAATATGCTGGATTTTTTTAGTACAATGTGTTTTTATTTTATATATAAGCTAAAAATATATTATACGAGCAAAAAATGTTGCACTCATAAACTATTGAAAATGAGTTAAAGATAATTAATACAATTTTTCGTCCTAAAATAAGTGCTATTTTTTTTAGTTAGTTAGCGGAATATGTTTTCACTTTTAATTCCATAGAATCTTGGCACGACATGTGGAATTTCTCCCTGCCTTGGCCTCCTGGTGTGCGGGATCCACCCAAGCCTTGGGTAGCTACGGCCTGAGCATCCGTAAGCCTTGGCGTGCTGGCTTGCTTCACTCTTCTATGTGTCGTAACTAATTAATCGATAATAACTAACTTATACTATTAGTAAACCATTCATAACTAACTTTCAGAAGAAAAAAAAAGTGACTTATTTGATACTATAGAAACAAGTGTGTACACACACAAAAGAAAAGAGTAATATACAGAAAAAAAACTACGTGTTAGTAAAGATTCAAGTAAAATTAAACATGCAAATCATATGTCACACCGGTTTATATAGAGAAACATGTTCAGTATATTTCGCTTGCATGTAGAGTTGATAATATTTATACACGTACTCGCAGACATTCAAAATCCAATATATTTTAAAATCTGTAAAATTATAAATTCGAATATAATTGATCGATCAAATCCGCACAGATTCGCCTGTCTACACTAACAACTTAAATGATCTTATTCTAATTAATCCATCCACTTCCAAATTTATATTGAGTTGAGAAGATGTTAATAAATTGGTAGCTTTGGGTGGGAATTGCAATTCCAATATTGCATGCATGGGAGAGTAGCTTTTTTAGAGGAGAAGGAGGAGATATTATTATTATAATTATTTTTTAATTCAATAAAAAATGAGTAGTAACTTTTTCAAAAATTGATTGGAGTAATGATTGGGTGCACCATAAGTAGATTTGTAGAATGGAGGTGGTGTGTGTGAAAAAGGAGAGGACCCCACCAAAGGAAAATATGATGGGTGGGGTGGGTCCCACATAAGGAAAAATAAACAGTACTTTGATTTTGATATACAACCAATGAAACACAAGCAACTCACTCTCCAAAAACTGCATCACATGAAAGTGACTTTAAAATTGGTTGGAAGCTGCAATGCAATGCAATTTCAACATTGCCAATGCATAGGTGGATCCATGTTCTTTCTTTAGCTCTTATTTATTTATTCATTTATTTATATCAAATATTGTTTCAGAATAAATAAATAAATTTAAATATGTTGAGTCTTCCCTCCATCCACACATGCTTCTTCTGGTAGATTACTCCTGATCCCATGTGCCCATTTCTTTTTTCTCTCTTTTTTTTTTCTTCCAAAGAAGAGTACTATATGTTTAAGAAAATGTTAACCGATAATCAAGAGCGAAATACAAACTTTTATAAAAATCAATTGACATAAAATCGAATAGCCTAACACGAACAACTTGATTCCTAGATCTCAAATATTCAAAAAAGCAACTAATTGTCATATTCTATAATGAGCAAGAGGAATCTAAGCCAATTAATTTTTGGCTTAGGCTAAGCCACTAAAAAATGATGACACGTCATTTAAAATCATAGATCCGGAGGTGGGTCGCTCCGTTACCATAAATTCACTTGGGTGGATATATGTAAAATTTAATGAGGTGTTATCACCTTACTGGTTTGGGCAAGCCTAAGACAAAAGTTAATTGGCTTATTCATTTTTCTCTAATTGGTTAATATTTCGTTGCAAGAGTGGAACAATAAGATCAATTGTTCACTTCTCCTCAAACAATTGATGTGCAACAATATAAAATAAAAAAAACCAATATATTCATAATGAAAGTATCAACTTTCAACTAGAAAAGACAAACTAGAATTTATAATAAATTAATAAAAAACTTCAAATAATAGAGAACCCTTCAATGTTCACACACAAAAATAAAAAAGAAACAAAATATATAAAAAAATATCACAATAACTTTAAGATAATTTAAAGCAAATTAACACGTGATGATCAATTCAATCGTAGCAAATATACTCTCACAAACTAATATATGAGAAAAATAAAAATGAAAACGAGCATCAGAAAAACTTCCTTGACCAATTGGATAGATCAAGAAAACAGCGGTAGCAGCTGCAACATGAGCTGAATATGCAACAACAATCCAAGGGCGCATACCCAGATGAAAACTGAGTTCCCACTCGCAGCCCATGTAAAAGAATCGAACAATAGAAATAAGTTGTCGCAATACTATTTTGAGAAGAAAATATTATATACTATGCATGGATAGTGATTTTTCAACCACTGATGATCCCAATCTTGATTAAGCTTCTACTTGCATAATATTTAATATTTGAATTAGATTCTTGGCATAATTTATCAAACTCTTCTTTTCTTTGAGTAACATTGGCTCCCTATTTCGTGACACATTGACCACATCTCAAGGCTTTTTGGTTCTCTTTTCCTTTTCTTTTCCCTTCATTGTTTCTTCCAATCTTCTCCAACTTTTATACTCAAAAGCCATTTCACATCAACCACAACTCACTATAACATCAAAACTTGGAGTGTCCATTACTCCATAACATTATTTGAATTTGAAGATTTGTAATTATGAAAGTAGTTTAGAACCATCTTAAATATGTAATAGAGCTAAAACGCCCAAATTTGAAGCGACAATTCATATAAAACTTATAATGTTCGAACACGATAGAACAATTGACCCGCCAGGTTTCTCCTGCAACCATTATATGTAAAGACATGTGAATTAGGACAAAAACAAGCCTACTTTATTACTTGAAAAGAGAAGAATAGATCCACACAACTAAGCAATAGATCTCTTAACTTTATTTCTATGCACAAAATACCCAAAAGATTTCGATAATTCAAAAATCCAAAACATGACATGACAATGAAGCTCAAATGCTACATGCTCCACAGTACACTATATAGTATATACAAAAATAAATGTACCAAAAAATAAAACCTTATCAAGAAGCAATTAGGCCCCTCCATTGAATTGCACATCTCACCTACTCTTCAAAGCCTATAATGCAACTCAAAACAACTATACAACTATAGTTTAAAAGCATTAATAGAGCATCCCATATCATATCACAATAACACAAGAACAGGACAAGCATTTCGCATTGTACACTATGATTGGTAATAATATGAACCTCGTACACCGTCGTAGCAATTACAATTCTCAGCAATAATGGGTTTTCTTCATGAGTGAGCTAAGGAATCAATGATTTAAGCTCTATGTATATACTTTTCATATCATCGACAAATTACACTCTACATAGTACATATGGGGTACAGATGCCGACAAGGTGGCAAAAAATGAAGGAATATAAGAATGGTTCAATGGCCGGGTATATGAGATGCTGTGTCTCTGCACAACGGCCGAACCATTCTTCAGAAAAGCGTGTCAAGTGAGTATTTCTCGTGGTCACCCAAGAACGTGTAAAAGGTTGATATGTCACCTTGACAAGTGCTCTCTCAGTGTTTAGCCAAAGTGAAAACCAGATGACTTAAAAGAACTCGAGAGATCTGGCAGCTTGAGACATGCGATGACTCCAGCTGCTAGGGCGGCAAAGGAAGCCAAAACAAAGGCAGGTACATTACCTCCACCAAATAAAGCATCCCACGGACCCGCACCGAGGGATATAATCATCTAAACAAGACAAAGTGCATGTGATTAGAATAGGAAAGGTTGGTAAAAATGGGTGAATCCGGGCAAAAGAGAAGGCCGGATTGTGATCATCAAAGAGGAAATGCAATAAGTTTATGCCGTTGAAGGCTTATAGATAATCCATATGGCCAACATATATGTAAAGACGAATAATTTTTTGAATATCTATCATTTGAAACATACACAAGTTCCCGTAAATAAGAAATGTATACAATATCAACAAAAATAGAAAGCAATTATCCGAATAGTAACCCTAAATGAAATATTAAGCTTCGGAAAAAACACTTGAGAAAATACAAAGTAAAACCTTCAGTGTTCATTAGGTAGTGTATGGATTAAAAAAATTGGAATAGGAATGGGAATGAGATTCTTATTCTGAAGTCATAATCAAAACACGAAGAAAGAGAATCTCATTCCCATTCCGGAACAAAAATTCTAATCCAAACGCTAAATAGTTTCACACCTTCACTGTCGAAGAATAATATGCACATAAAGATCACCAGATTATGTCATCAATGAATGAATAGGCAGCAAAATATTATCAACCAGACTAGTTAAGAATTACCCAATAAAAAATGTAATTCAAAACAAAATTGCTTTTATTCTAACATTACAACAAAAGAAACAAATGTTGGCTTCAGATATTGATATTAGAAAATTAATAGAGATAATGGCAAAGAATGCACTGAATTACCTGTGGGACAACAATTGCAAGATTCAGAACTCCGATAGCCAATCCTGCATAACCATGCGAATTGTGATACTAATATGCTCAATTTCGTAAAAATGCGAACCGGAAAGAGATGCTAGACAAAAGCAAATGCCACAAACCTTGGCCACCACCCGAATCAGCAGTCAGTTCTGCAGTTATAGAAAAGGGAACGCTATAGGTAATCTGCAAAACACAAACAATCAATGCATGCACACAGAAGCACATAACTGAATGGAAAGATATCTACTAGTACTACTTACAGCAAGAGGAAAGCCAAGAATTGAAAATATAACCAAGGAAGCAATCTTGATTGGTTCATACACTCCAGGAGGATCATAGTCAGAATGGTGACCGGACGATATCATACTAACGATAGCAGTGGCAGCCATGCAAACAAACACTGTAAAATTGCTCATTGCCCATACAAGTCTGGCACCCATCCTCTGACACATTGGTTCAATAAGGAAAGAACTAATCCCAAGAACAACCTAAATTAGGTAGATAGAACAAATCATATGAT
The DNA here is from genome assembly GCA_036897405.1 of Pelargonium myrrhifolium. Classification (NCBI taxonomy): domain Eukaryota; kingdom Viridiplantae; phylum Streptophyta; class Magnoliopsida; order Geraniales; family Geraniaceae; genus Pelargonium; species Pelargonium myrrhifolium. The sequence goes on from JAYMTK010000709.1 coordinate 6,248, forward strand.
TACTACACGAGAATTAAGTAAATCAGTTCCCAAGTATACCTATAGATGCAATGAATGAAAAATATGCAAATGAAATTAAACTGAGCTAGGAAAACTTCAAATCACTGATGCATAATTCTTTGTTCTTACTGAATTCAACAGCAAACCAAATGCACCTTCTCTGACACCTTGATTATAAGCATCTACTTCATCAGAATGCCCTTTTGGATCTCCATGATATACTTCTCTCCCCATCCAATCCGTATCAAAAAGAAAGAAGGGAAACCAGGACAGCTGCAAGTGGAAGTATAAATGCAAAGGACATAAGACATTTTTCCAGTAAAAGCTCAAAATTGAAACCTGAAGTGAAACATGATATGCTACAATGAATATGCTTATGAATATTCTAATTTCTAATTGATGAAACATTGCAGAGACAATTACCCAACAAAGAGCCATAACAATAAGCACTGAATGCATAGCAGGCGGCAAATGTCTTAAACTGGTCAACAAATTGACAAGCACTGCACCAGGACCATCATTAAAAACTTCAATTTGGTCTTCCTTATTGTTTGAGTTGATATCATTATCCTTCTCATATCTTTTCTGAGTATTATTCTCGGCATTATTGTCAACAAGTGGGGTGTCAGGCTTTGATTTTGAAAGGTTGATGCCATCTTGCGGAGGATCATCCAGTAAGGGTAAAGAATCCAATAAACGGTGATGTGATTTATTTGCATCTTGGAGGGGCACCTCATCAGCAAAATATAGAGTCACAAGTGTACACAAAGTCAAGAAGAGCTGCAAATAAACCAAAGTCGCGTTTTCAGAATTTGATAATTGCATTAAGCATTGATGTCAGCAGAAAAGCACTAGCAGAATACTGCAATAAGATATCTCAATCAACCACTGTGCAACATTATCATATACGTATTAATGCATATAAAAGAAACTCATATATTACAATGACATACTCCGACATCCTCATGGAAAGAATGAAAGATCGTACAACAATAGAATGGTCTATATAGCTAGTAGTATTGAAATAAACAAGAACAAGATGGCCCGAGGCAAAAGGGCATCTCAAGCTGAAACATCTAGATCATAAACTAGGATATATAAAGCAAGCAAGTTTAGTGGCACAAATCAAGATGCACTGACAAAAAATTGTTGAGATACAAGATTTATGCTAGCAGAACAAATGATCAAACCACAAAACCAACTTAATATGCACTAGGATATCTTTGCATTACAACTCACCACTGCAATAAGAAATGCTGCTTTAAGATTTCCACAGGCTTCACAGCAAGCTTTACTCGTCAGGAAAGGAAACCATCTGCTCTAATAGGTTGTCAAACAAATCAATTGCCCCATAATATATGTGCAGAAAATTGAAATATGATATCCTCTTCAGACCATATCATATGCAAAATACAATTGAATCTAATACAATATGATGAATATAATAAAAGAAAAATTAACACACAGCAAGTAAGCGTGGAAATGTAAAGATGCATCATACTAGTACAAAATATCTAACACAAGTTTCACCTGTGCCAATTTCCATTAGAACCAGCTGAAAAGCCCAAAATGTTTCCAACGGCCATCCATGAGCAAAATATAGCATTTGCCGAGTTTCGTTGATCAGGACCTGAGATAAAGTTGCAATACATTTTGTGATGTTTTGCATGGACAAGTATATATTATCTAGAACTTGCTAAGAGAAAATATAAGCATTCAAATCTTATAGGATATAAGTAATAGAATAACTTGGATGGTAATCATTATAAAAATCAATACACAAAATAAATCAAATGGAGTCACCTGCTAGATCAGCCAGAAGAGCACGAGCTGGTCCCTGCAAATGACAAAAGTTTCGTTTAAGACAACTAATGATACAAGTCTTCATGTAGCACAGATGAACTCTAACAAATCCGTAACTTGCACTCACCTGAACTGTATTGTTAGCAAGATCCAGCAACCAAAACCCAATAACAAAGACAAAGGCTGCCCTTGTTCGAGTGCCTTTGAATATTCTGCAGAAAACAGATGTCAGGTTAATCATAAATCAAGATGTATATAACAAAAAACAAAGAACCAAGGGGGTAACAGTAACCTGCAATCTTCCTTTGTATCTCCTAATAAATACCCTATGTCCGCCGAAAATCCAATTATTATCACCTAAATTATAAAACCTGTTTTAGCCAAAAACAATGTGAAGAAAATATAAACTGAATGAAACAATTAATAAGAGAACCATTCATGCTTACAGAAACAGAGATCATAAGGGATCCTGCAAGGATAAATGGCCGTCGTCTTCCATATTTTGAAGAGCATTTATCACTCCAAATACCAACACACGGTTGAACCTTCAATGGAAAAGTACATAAGTAAGACAATCTAGATTGGGATATAGTACCAAGCAATCATGTACATATGAAACTTTTAAACTTTGGTTTAGTATTTACAGGGCACAGCTACCAAAGCCTATAGACTGTATATATAACAAAAGATGCAGGTAGAAAAAGATACAGTGAGTTATATCTAAAGCTACAAAAGACCTAAATGAAGTATAAGAGTAAAATTTTCACCATATTCTCTTCAAAAACCAAGGTTCTAACACTGTCCAGTCATTATAAAGATCCAGTTTGACAGGATAAATTATAGCAAGAGATTACAACAGAAAACGACACTACACACTGTGGTACAATTTTGATGATTCAAAAGCCAGATTTAGTTATGATTACATGTTAGATTTTAGGACAATTAGTAGGATAAAGAAAGGTATTTGTAATCACCTACCACAAGTCCTGTAATAGGGCCACACAGCCAAATGAATGAAGAAAAGGCATGCCCTATCCCAAGTGTCTGCATCAACATGTTCATGAACTTAGTTAACCAAAAGATGAAAGATACTTATAATAAATGGAAACTCTAATGTTATGAATATATCACGATGAGAATATAAATCAATGAGAAGAAACTAATTATTCAAATTTCAATTGAGCAAATATTGCAACTATGATACTATACCAAATTATCCTTCTACATATTATAGTTACGAATGTATGAACGAAAAAAAGAAAAAGAAAAAAAGAAATAAACACCTAGCATTGACGATTCCTATAGAACACTATAAATGGAAAAGAACTTTCAAAGACTAATTCACCATGTTCGCTTCTTTTGGTTAATGTAGAATTTTACAGTTCGGATGCATCTTCTAGAATCTAGAAATAAATTACAAATCCAGTTTCTTATGAATAATACTTCACAAAAGTTTGAAGCAGGTACAATTTGGGAGAAGTTTTTTGGGTTTCTCTTACACGCATTTAAAACTGAATGTTGGAGTCATAAGAGATAACTCCAGGCAATATACCAGTTCAACCAAAATAAATAAATAAAACCTTTTTTTTCTTCAACAAAAAGGTTCAAACGGAAATATGAAAATTATCATTTATGAGCATCAAGAATTCTACCACCACTGTATAATTGCTTGTAACAAGGTTACCAACTCACTGGTTGCATAATGGTAGGTTCCATGGGATGAAACATAATGGATTTTCTATATTTGGGGATTCACCTCCTACCAAATTACACTTTCTTAACTAATTAATTACCCCCATCCCCACCCCTTGTGTACCACCAACAAAAGTTGCTCCATGATATAGTAGTGTAGTTCAATCTTCTATACCATAAACTAACAAAAACGCTGGAGATTTGTCTGAGTAGCCAGAAACATGACATGTTTGGCATAGTTAACAACATGCATCCACAATTGAAGCAATGAATCCTATCAATTTTACCATAAACTTCAGTTTCCTTTCCTACCAAATTATGTCAACTTAAGCACTAAAAATAAGAGTGCTACACACAGCACAACAACCAAAACGTTAAATTTGTCAACTCTTTCTAAATATACAAACAATTCCTCAAACACTATCTACTCTCTTTGCACAATTTCATCCAATAAACAAAAATGTTAACACAATTGAGCATCAAATCACAACCAAACCGCTCCATTTCTCCGGATCGATTGCACAAAAACATCGTTACACTACTTCCCAGCCATAGGCATCATCAACAAACAATCCGAATTTGCTAAGAAATTGGCAGACCTGAATGTAAGGGGTCAAGAGAGAAAGCTGCAGAGCCCAGCCGAATTGAACGCCGGCGGCGACCGTACAACTGAGGATGAGAGTCAAAAAGGTGCTCTGGTTCTGCGGCGTGCCGTTCTGAACCCTAGGCGACGGCGAAGAAGAAGGCGACGAATGAGAATTAGAACTCCGGCGGTGTTGCTTTTCCTCCAGCCGCACCATTTCCACCTCCGCCTCCTTCAGGTTCCGGTACGGAACCCGAGCCGACGTAGAGTCCTTATTCCCCGCCATGGCTCAATTCGCTCGACTCGCTCAATCACCTGCGCATTAGAGCTGATGCGGCCGAGATCTAGGTTCGGAGATCTGGTTCTTCGGAGCCGAAATTGAGAGAATTCTGCCAAATTTGGGCGGGTCGAAACAAACGATCGCGGCGCTAATAGGTAGTTCGGTGCGGTGCAGGCGCGTGGGGAGTCATGTGCCTGCAGTTCCTGCACCTCTACTTTTCTTCGATATCAAGCGTCCGCTTTTGACCCCACCGACACGTGGCGTTCTTGTAATCGTCGTGACGTCGGCGGAAAGTGACTAACGACTTTTCTTTTCTTAGTTTAATGATTTAATCGGGACCGTTGATGTGATTCTCATCGTGACGCCACCGACTGTTGAGTCAGGTCTACGGCGAGAGTACCGTACGAATTAGTCAGTAGTAAACGGTAGTGAGTAGCTACTGTTTCAGTGACTTTCTATTATAGGAAGGGTTGGTTATTTTCAGTTATGAATCCTTGTTCCTTGAAGAACCTTTGTTGTTGAGCATAGGAAATGAAGCATAAATGTACATCCAAATAAATAAATTTAGAAGATAAAAACTAAAAAAGGAGATGAAATTAAGAATCTGTATTCACAATAGAAAAAAAATTACCAACCGTCATTAGTCAAGCAGTATTAGATCTTGGATTCGAAACACCTCAAAGAATGTTGATGAAGTGTGAGTTGTAATAGACTTGTAGTTTGTGATTCATATATAAGCTCACTAAGCATCGTGTTTGTATTTTGCACCTCAAAGGACTTGGGCAATTTTTTTGCCTAACCCATTTAAACTTGCGGTTCGCAATGCCTAAAACGGTCCACATTGCCGGGTATTGAATGTTTGAAAAGGCTCCCAATTTCCACTCCTTTTGGGTTTAGGCAGAAAATCATTAGCACAGGTCACCACCTAACAGCAACAACCAAGTCACTTCAAGCACAAGTTACAATGGCTTGATGATGGTAAGTAAGGTTTAGTTTACATACTATGACACTAGAGAACTATAAAAGCGGGGAAAATAACAGCTATGGCTATTTTAAGGGCATGGTTGCAACAAGAAGAGCAAGAGCTAAATCTGACTACCATGGGACGTTAGCGGCTGACACCACCACCGCTGCCGCCACCGGCACCACCACCCAAGTCAGCGGCAGCTTTAGCTGCTCGGGATAGGGCACCGGACATCCAAAGAGCTCCCTTAGAGAAGTAGCTACTGTTTACCACAGTGGTTGCAGCCGCTGCAGCAGTTCTTCCTGTGGCGGATACAGCTGATTTGGTCATATCGGAAACATGGTACCTTTGATCCACAGATTTAACAGCTCCAACCCCAGCATAAATTTTATCCGTGAGCCCAAACCTGTTGCTCAACTCGGCAACCTTAGCCGCTGCAGTAGCAGACACTTGATGAGACTCATCCAAAGCTTTGGCCTTGCCCAAGGCGTCTTTACCCAGTACGTATCCCTTGGATAGCATGGTCTTGACTACTTCCTGAGCCATACTTACAGCTTCTCCGGCATTAGGAACAAGTTGGCTTCTCGGCTGCGGCTGCTAAGAAAATGTAAAGAATGGTATCAATTAACAAGTTTCATATCTTACATGAAAGAAACAATAAGTGCCTACAGTTGAACTAGCTTCTTCTTCGTGGTGGTGGTTCCATGGTCTATTCCAAAAATCGATTTTGACTTCATCCTGCCCCCACTGGGTTATGCATACGCGGTGATCCAATATTGTTGCACCCTGTATTATAACAGAACACCAAAGTTAACAATTGCGTGTATGAGAAGATGGACACTGAAACAGAACTATCAGTTTATCTCTATATAAACATTATGCCAAGAAAATAGGCTTCTGTATAAGCGAAAATTTGTAATTAGATTCATGGCATGTTAAAGAGAACCATTACAACTTAGCACAAATTTACAGGGAAATCTTAAGCTAATAGCTTTGTATAAGGCCAAATTAGAAAATGTTTTAAATAGCAAGAACTCTTCTTTTTTTTTTTTTGATCAGCAAAGTACCGGCTTTTTATATTCCTGAATATAAAAAGTTAGTATCTATGTACAGACACATCGTATTTGTCTACTAGCGAACAAAACTTGTACTTGAGTTTCTTCTTATCTTTATCATTTCTTATAGTTCAGTCCTATATGTCTTGTGAGCACTCAGCAAAGCTAATATCAGTAGCTATGTTAGTAAGCTATCTAGAAGACTAGAACTATTCATTTCCTATCATACTTCAAATGCAAACAGTAAAGACCTAGTCAACAATTGTACATAGCTAACTTAGCTAAGTCCACCACACAAAAGTCAGGCTTTAATCATTACATATTCTTGGCCGGTCTCTTCATCACAAATTTAGCTTTTGATTGAATTTCAAATTTCAAATTCCAAAGCTAGACCTACCTCGCATGTCAAACCATATAATTATCAATTTCCCATCCCCACACAACACATCCTCAATTCTTTATTCGAGAATTGGATCAACACTTACACTAAGCAAAACAGCCGTTTCCTGAGCATGTGCATTCCTGAAAGTCACATAGGCAGTACAGGCACATTCACCAGACCTGTGTGAATTTGCAAATTCAAAAACTCAAATCACTTCCGAAACCAGCAAAATAGCACACAATAAACATTACTGCAACACCAAACAGAAACATAAACACCAGCACACTGCCATGGACATGCTTCAGAGCTAAGAATTAAACCTAATTACAAACACACACTATTTGGAGCACATTAATTTACTAGAACTCAATTTATTTATATTATTGAGCATAGACTTGAACAATAATTAAGAATATTCATTCAATTGAAATCTCCACAGCACCAAACCAGTCCAATTCGAATTTGCACAGTTCTGTTAATTTATTTCATCCACAAAACCTACTGCTGAGATCGAATAAGCGCAGAACACCAAATCCGAATCGAATACAGCAGCTTAAATTTGAAATCAAAATAAGAACAGATTAATTACCTGACAATCTCAACATTATCAATAGCTCCAGAGAAAGCGAAGAAATCGTATATGTCCTTCTCGGTGGTTTTTGGAGACAGTCCAGTAACTTCGATCGTGTGGCCACTCGGATTCATGGCTCAGATCAGCCCGAATGAAGCACAACAATCAAGATCAGGCGATCAGTTGAAGAAGACAAAGAAGATTCAACTTTCTAGAGAAGTCTCGCGATTGCGAGGGACTCAAAAGTCTGGTTGGTTTCTAAATGGATGATGATCTCACGTGACTGTGTCAGTTGTTGCGCAATGACGATTGTGCCCATTGTGAGAGAGAATATTTCATATGTCATCACGGGTAAAATTGGAAGAATACCAATTAATTTATTACAAATATAATATTATATTAGTAGTATTTCGTACGTGACTAATTTTGTTTGAGGTTAATTACAATTTCATCGTATGGTCATTTGCAATACACTGCTTTTAACTACCAAATTAACTTTTTATTATCATATACTTTCATTTCGTTAACATATAGGTTTTCTATTATCATATACTTTCATTTCGTTAACATATAGGTTTGTCGTCTAAGAAAATTAACAGAAAACGCCTTCAAGGCTATCACATGCACTGCATATGTTTGAAATATTTTATAAATGTCGAAATTGTCTTTCATAGTTCTAACATTTCACTACCTTGTACTTCGTAGTTCTAACATTTCAATACCATGTACTTCATAGTTTTAACATTTCACTGCCCTGTAACATCATCCACAAGCCCAATCTTGCCGGAAACTGCAGATTATTGCCGAACTTGATTTTCGCCGAAAGATTAAAAGTTATCAGATTTTACTAAAATGATTTAACTAAAATCAGTCTCAAATAGGTTTGGTGAAAACAGAAAAAGCAATGAGACTTAGATTTGAAGGTCTAAGGGGGTTTGGGATAAGGAGGGCGATTCGAATTTGGAGGCAGAGATTTTGGAGTTCACGAGGAATTCTGAGAAGCTAAAGGAGTTTTGACACAGAGGGGCGGTGATTTCCAGAGAGTGTACAGACAATCGAAGGTGGAGAGAATAAGAGAACAGTGAACGAGTTGAAGAGGAGTACTTTCTTCTTTTACCCACTTAATTGACGGCAAATTTACGGCGGATCTATTTGCAACGGTTTTAAAAATACATGACAGTAAAAAGTTAATTTGATAATTCATGGTAGTGAATAAAATATGGTGTATAGTACAAAACATGGAATTGTAATTAATCCAATTTTTTACTAAGCTCGGTGTTTTGCTAAACAATCGCTCTTCAAAGCTGAATTTGATTTTCTTGATTCTTATGTATACATCAGATGAAGTCCCCGCAAACCATTTTCATCGGTTTTAAGAGCATTTGTGCATTAAAAGAACTTAATTTAAGCCTCAAAATATCATTAAGTAAAAGTCTCATCTAAAAAATTCATGAAGTAATGAATCCCATCATGAGTCCCAAATTAAATCATCACTCGAACATTAATTTATTTTGTAATACAAATATAACTTTTTCACTTACCAAAAAAAAATGACAATATAAAACATTGAGGAACTAGACTTTTGTGTATAGCGTGGACCAAATTGTGATTTTGCTGCACTGAAGGTCGTCTAAGAAAGAAAAATATTTGTACATGTCCCAACGAATTGGAGACTTTTGACTTACATACTCTTAACATTTTTTACTATGTGATGAAATACGTAAAAACTAATGAAAAGTTGTATGACAAAAACACGTAATCTTGTTTTACCCGAGTCGATTAGTCCAATGTTCATTGCTTAAGGGCTTTGAATAAGCAAACATTTGTAGTTGGACTTGGTTTTTAATGGATTCGAACTTTGGGCTTATATATACTGAGCCCAGTAGATATGGGCCCAATGGTAAAAATAGTTTCCCCCAAGGCCCAAACCTAAGACAATCCACAATATCTAGTCTCTAGTTTTCAATAGTGGTATTTACTCTCAAACCCAGGACTTTGCCATCTAATACATGATCTCAATCAATGACAATGACATGTGATGATGAACTAGTGAGTGCAATGAACAATTTGAACTCAAATTTTTTAATACTTCAAATCCGACTTACATTTTTGTTGATCCTATATAAAATAGTTTTGATTGAGATGCGAGACGTCTGAGACATGTCAATTTTTCTATCAGGGTAAGGCATATGATCGAACTAAAAAATTCACTCATCCGCACATTTTTATGTAAAAACCCTAAAATCGACATTGTCCCCCCAAATAGGGTTTTGCATTGCGGGTTACCGCGTTGTGAGGTGAATTTGATGGTCGACTAACCCTCACTTTGTTGGCTGAAAGTTTTGAAGCCGTATTGATGCGAGCATGAAAAACTCACGTATTATTTTAACAATTTAGAGACAACTCAAATAAACAGTACTTAATTTCCTCTTATATGTTGGGCCGATTGAACTGTGTGAACTATTGACAAAGAGAGACAATGCGGTCTTGAACCAAATGGATAGTATGGAGGGCATGTTCACGAATTTTTTTGAACATTATTACCGCCATGCACCCATACGATTTTTGCAAGCAAGACAATTGTCTCTTCAAAACAATTTCATCTTTTTGTGAAAGACGCGGTTGAGTCTCGCACAGTATTTTGTTACCTTATCAAGTCTTCGAACATATCATGAAGTCTCCTTTTGTAGTGTACATTTTGTGAACACACCACCAAATCTTTTTTTATTAATACAATGGCATCCAACCTTTATTATAGCCCGTGCTCTATTTCAATCGTATTAATTCAAAACCCGAAATGTCAACTCCAATACATAACCCTTCCAATTAACAATAGTGTTTGCATTTAATGCATATTGTGATCAGCATAGGGACGTTGGGAGTAGCTAACTAGGGAAGGGTCCTAGTGTCTTGCCCTAATACTTGTGACATTAATCGCTCGCGGGTTCCATACTAGCGCAAGGTCGTTAGGAAAATGGGTGTGTGTGGGGTTTATATTATTTTCATGTCACCTTCAAGGTTGACCTTTATGGAAACATCTCACTTCCTCTCAACATTTAATTTCAACTTTCCTCCTACTAATAGCCACATTTCAACTTCTTATCTACCATGCGAATTTAGAAAATTTGCAACTTTTGTAAATCATAAGTGTTTCTATCAACGTGAAAGATAATACGTTAAAATTTTAATTTCGATGTTAAAACATTTAGCTACAAAATATAAGAACACGTGGTGGATGTTGAGTTATTATATATATATATATTCACGTCATTCGTCGAATCGTTGGAATTTAAGTCATTGTAATCTGGGCGGAGAGTAATGAAACTTATATAAAAATAGTTGGTATCACAATATAATGTTACATTATACTTATTTCGAGTGTTATGTTTTTAATTTATTCATTCGAAGAAGTTTTGATAGTATTGTAATATCATACAAACAATGTGTCAAGAAATGATGTTTTGATTAGAGACTGAGACTCTGAGAGTGACTAATAGTAATTTGAACGTTGGATTTAGTATGAAACATGTCAACTTTTTAAGAAAATACAAATATCATACTAGAGAAGAAGAAAAAAGAAAAAGAAAAAGTCAACCAACAGACAAACAGTTAAAATCAAGTTCAATTTACGAGAACTTGACATATCGAAAATTAACACTCATATGACTAAATATACTTGTGGGCCCTCCGAGCCCATCTAGATTAGTTCCATTTTCTTCGTGTCTTGGTCAAATACTTGTTGCTCTCTAATTATTACATACAAAGAGATGATACATTGAATTGCTCTTTAATAATTAACTAAAACAAAGTTGAGAAATACAGTCTCCTTATTAAATGAGTAGTAGAGATTAGAGATGAAGAAGAAGAAGAAAAGAAAAAAAAAAGAGGTACATTACATAGTATTATAAATATAATAATAATAATAATTAACATGGGATGGTACCTACATCACATGCACGTTAATTACTTAACCCTCTGTAATTAATGGGGCTTGCCAGTGACCAAACCCTAGCAGCTACAACATAACAACAACAACAACAATAATAATAAATAATAATTAAATTACAATACTACATTACATTACATTACATGAGCAAGTTCCTAATAATGGCAGCTTGAGCACTGTTGCTGTCAATGGAAGCAAGAAGCTCCGATAACCTGTCGCTCAAGTCTTCCACCTCTCTGTGCAAGCTCTTTATGTAACTACAAGTCTCCTGCAACACCTTCGAAGCCAAAACCTGCAAAAATATACATATATCAGTATCGGCAGAGTTAACAGGACTCAACTGTCTGAAAAAACCGTTCACCAATAAACCGAGCAACAATATACTCATATCATATTTATAATATGTTACTTCCAGAGTTAGGGTGGGCCATTGTCTATCACGGCCCACCCCTAACTCAATATTGAATAATATTAGTTAGGTACTTGTAAATCAAATAATTAAGTAGAAATTAAAGAAAGGGAACAATGGAGTCCCACATCGGAAGGGAATGGCACATGAAAATTAAATGAGGCAAGAATATAGTAGTAATTAAAATGTGTAGGGAACCTTGTCTGATCGCCTGTGGCGGATCTCAGGGATGAGCTGCTGCAACCGGGAGACCAGATCAGTGATCTGGTCGTCGGAGATGCCGGAGCCGCCGCCTGATTGTCTTGACCGTGATGATCTTCTGCTAGACATTGCGAATATGATATATTTTATGTTTTTGAAGCAAAAAACCAGGTCCTTGGTTTATATATATATATATGTGTATGTATATGTTGTTTATATATGTAATGTGTGTAGCAGAGAGGAAGTGATGGGTTTGGGATATGGAGGGAGTGGAAGGTGAGAGAGAGAGTGAGAGAGTGAGAGAGTGTATGATAAGAGAGACAGGTTATGGACAAGGAGATGAGGGAGGTATAGCATCAATGCATACATGTATCTATATATATATAAAAGTGAATATTTGAGAGAGAGAGAGTTTTTGTGTTTGGTTAGCTAAGAAAGAGTGAAGAAGATACAAGACCATTGCATGGGAGAATTATTAAGAATTGGCTACTTGGGCTTTTTCTTTCAACAAGTGGCGGAATTTAATTCGTTACTTTCTCGATGTACATTTCAGTTATGTTGTAATATGACCACTAAAGGTGACGCAGTTGGTTAATCAAGTTATGTGAGTGGGATGAGCTCTTAGGATCGATCCTCACTCAACACATTCTTGGTGGTGGTAGTGGTGTAAGAGACCACTTTGGTGCAGTAAGGTGCCAAAAGCCTTAGGCTAGGGTTAAGAGGCAAAGTCTCTTTCCTGAACACTACTGGTTCCTTGTTTATATACGCTTTGAAGGCTACTTAGGCCGTTGGAAAATAGGATTTCGGCATTTTTCTGTATAAAAAAAGAAGAAGTTATGTTGCAATATATCTTTCTTTGAGGATTTGAGTTTCATGCTCAGCTGCCCACCCTGCATTTTGGCTCCGCACTGCTTTCAATTATTTATTTACTCTGAGGCCTTAAATAAGTGTTTTGAATCTATTTGTAGTTTATCTCGTAATAAGTGTATTGTTTCTTGTGTAAGAAGTTAATTAGTGTGAATTCATTCATTTGTTACAACATATGTCCATATAATAAGTGCATGAATTATCAATAATGTTTCGTATAATAATAAGTTAGTTAGTATCCTCTAGTTTGTTTCAACACATGTGCTTAAGGATAGAAGTGAGAGAATATGTACACTAACTAACTAATTAACTTTTCTTTAGTTTTTTTTTTTTTTTTCAGAATAGAGAGTATAACACTTAATTATTTTGGGAAAAATTGAGTAAAAATAGTTCATTCATTTTGAAATAAGTGTACGATAATCCTTACACACAAAAAGGCGAAATAGTTCATATGAGTTCATTCATGTGTTTTTCCTACAAGAAAAATTACCGGTTTTCGACGGCATCCGTACCTCTTCGACGACATTTCTGACGGTTTCTGCCGCCGAAAAACGCTTAGTCGGAAAGCACCTATTTTCTTGCAGTGAGTATTTTTTTCAATTTGTAGCAACATGTACCTTTACAAATACAAGAGAAAATATACACTAGTAACCGATCTTCTCTTAATTTTTTGAAACTAATATTAATACACTTATTTTAAAACTAAAAGAGTATTATTTATTTTTAACTTGGTTCAAATCATAAATTATACTACCTCCGTTTCAAAATAAGTGTCGTTTTAGAGATTTTCACACATATTAAGAAAAGATGTTAAATGA
>JAYMTK010000710.1:0-19811 GCA_036897405.1 Pelargonium myrrhifolium
TTGTTAAAAATAATGAGATTTTGTTTTCAAATTTTCACCAAAAAATATTATCAAATATGTCTGATATAGTCATTTTTACATTATTAATTGCTTATTAGCACTTTTTTACCAAACAATTCAAGTGCTTATCAGCACTTTCTTACCAAACAGTTAACAAATTATTGTTAAAAGGAGCTGAAGCACAAAAAGTGCTCGTCAGCTCTACGTGCTTATCAGCACTTTTTGAGAAGATAATCCAAACACCCTCTTAGTTCCCGAGTTTGCTAATACATATTCATGAGGATAAAATAGTAAATATACAACATTTACTAATCTCTCTTTATTTTTCTCATAATAGAGAGAAAAAGGAAAAAGAAAACACTTGTTTTAAAATTGATAGTGAATAATTTCCAGACAAGTTAAAATATATATTTTCGTATTTCAATTTTTCAGAGCCTGCTTTATTTTCCCTGCCATCTATATACTGCAAGCATTAAACTTCGTCTCTCGTGACCATTTTCTTGCTACTCGCTGGCTAGGGCTTTCATTTTCTTGAATAAATCATGGCCCATCAGAATGGTCAGAAGTTTTAAATGCAAAGGAAATGGTCTCTCACTCTCCCACGCAAAAACACTTAATTGCTTGTTTGTTTCGCCTAGATCAACTCTGGTAAGTTTCGGTAAGTGTTGGTAAGTAGGTGATGATCTCAGTAAGTTGGTGGTCCATTAAGGAGTTGAATCAGAAGTTATGTTTGGTAAAACAGCCTGATAAGTTGATTTTCCACTGGAGTTACCAAACAACTTAGTTCATACATGGCCTAATTTCTACTTACTGAAAATCTTACGTGAAGCTGATGTGGAGCTCCAGTAAATAGGATGTAGGCAAAACAAACCAGCACTAATTGGTATATATCAAATTTAAGGGTTGAACCATGTCACATGGCACTGCTGCTCTTGCTTGCAGCCCAGAATGCTCTCTCTCTCTCTAATAAATTTGGTTGAAGAAATGGTGATAGAGATAGTGAACTGAAGATAATAAGGATGATGGTGATAGTGATGATATATATGGACCCCATTTAATTGCTACTATCCATTCAATCTTAATTACTACTACTATTTTCTTTTCGGAAGCAAATGTAAAATCATGATTCCTACAATTTATCAACCGTACGTGCAGTGGCGGAGCTATGGGTAGGCTGTAGTTTGCAGCTGCCTATACCTTACCATCAATAAACTCTAATAATGACCGATAAATTTGAAATAAATGTGAACAATTCTTCTGTCAATGTTGAATAATGTTGTTATCTATCTTATAGTTTTGTTGTCAAATTTTGAATTATGCATACCCTTCCTGAAAGTCTGGTTCCGCTATTGCGTGCGTGCTCACAAGTTGTTTAAAGCAGGACTTATTATTAGTAAGAGCACAATATTTTTATTTAAAATGTAACAAAAATAAAATGGAATATAACACAATATAAATTTATTATTCATCATCATTTCTGTTGATTTGTGATATGAAATTGGTTGATTTGGATGCAAATTTTTTGCTCATCATGAGATTTTCACTTAAATTAAATTAATTTTCAAAAATAGAGATAAACAAAAAAAATTCAACTTATAGCAAAAACAAGTACGCCGAAATCTTCAAAGACTTGAAGTTTCCGACACTAAGATCTTTATTATTCTTGAATATGTGATGAGAAATGGCAGCTTGGGAATTTTTATGAAATAGAAAGTCGCATGCAGTGCATGAAACGAGAGAAATGCATTTTTGATCCAACTTAATTGACAGAACAATATTTTAGCTAATACATATATATGAGTTATCTGTCAAGTACAAAGTTCAAGGAACGCAAGTGTTTTCAATTAGTATATGGAACTATCTGTAATTATTTTTTATTTATACATCATAATCATTCCTCAATTACAAAGATTTACCTTAGCATTAGCTTTATACCCCATTTTTTAAAACACCAAAAGCAATTTATTTAATAGTTTTAATTTAAATTCGAAATAAAAATTGTAAAAAGAAAAAAAAATGTAAATGAATGCAAAAACTAAAAATTACTTTCTACAACTAAATGAAGCTTGAATTTTCAAGGCTCAAAACTTCCTTTATTCGTTCGTCTAGGCCCATGTGAGTTTGGGTTCCCTTTGTACAATTGAGTGATTCCATATTTCTTCTTCTAAATTTTGCCATTTGCTCAACAAGATCTTGAGAACTTGTGGTGATTGAAAAATTGCTATGATTTTTTATTTTTATTTTTTATAACTGAATTTGTCTTCAAATCCTAAATTTGATGAGAAAGTAAAAGGGGATTTTTTTTTCTAAAGAAAACAGGAACAATTTTCAACTAGGTTGCTACACGTATATGGGTTTATATGAAGATTATCTCAATGACAACGCTTGCATTCAAATACTAAGTAGGATATATCAAGTTGAAGAGTTCAATTGTGACTTGATGATTAATATTAGGAATAATTACACATTACTATCATGTTACATACACATTTTGCGCGTCACTACCATGTCGTTGCACGTTACTACCTTGAACTATTTTTTTTCTTTTTTTTTAATCCGTTAAATGTTCCGTCAGTTAAATTCTGAAAAGATCTAAATGTCTTTCATTTTTTTTACATGTTACTACCTTGTTAGATACACATTTTGCACATTATTACCCTAAATTTTTGTATGTAGTCAAATTCCATCAAATTTAACGCGGAATGAAAATTTTGTAGTTTAGAGTAGTAATGTGTAACGGAAAAAAGTTTAGAGTAATGACGCGCAAAATATGTATCTAACATAATAGTAACATGTAATTACCTCTTAATATTGTATTTGGTTCTTATATATTGATTCTCACACATTAGTAATGTGTTAAATATTTGCTCCATTTATTTGAAATAATTTCTCAATCGATCTTTCAATATTATATCTCTCTCTTGAATCTTGAATATTACCGTTATGTGTTGTATCAACATGTTTGAATACAATGACTATGGCTATGGAAACATTTAAGTGAAAAAAACTTGAGTGATGATGCATACACACTCTCTTCTTCTCATTGTATAACATGTATCCAACACCAGAACATTTAGGCGATCGTCTCTTTTTACTACCTTGTCTCATAAAAACTCACAAAGAGTCATTGAGGAGTTGTTTTCTCAATACTGAGATCTTGTGACTCCGCCCTTGCCACTCAAAAAATCGTATCGCTCATTATTCCTGAACCTCACTAACATTGTATTAGACGAAATATTCACCGCCATCCCACGAGCGAACCCCGCGAACCCCACCAAAAATCGCCACTAAAACCACCAATCTTTGCGTGCACTGTATCAACATGTTTGAATACAATGACAGTAGGTATGAAAACATTTGAGTGCACAAATTTTTAGTGATAATGCACAAACACTCTCTTTTTCTCACTCGAACACTTAAAGCCATCGTCTCTTTACTCTCTTCTCACTACCATATCTCATCAAACTTCATTGAATAAAACCCATAAAGTATTAATGACGGAGTTGTTCTCTCAATTTTGAGATCTTGCAACTCCGCCCTAGTCACCCAAAAGATTGTCTCACTCATTCCTTAGCCTCACTAACACCGCATAAAACAAAATATTCACCGCCATCTTACGAGCGAATTCGGTAAGCCCCACCAAGATTGCCTCTAGAACCACCAATCTTTATATAGAGTTTAATGTATACCAGTTGACTGATATAAAGTTATATCAGTTGTACTAATAAGGTGTCACCATCTCATTGGCTTTGTTAAGTTACAACTGATATAATTTTATATCAGTCAACTGATATACATTTTACTCTTTTATATATATGGGGTTAATGTATATCAGTTGCACTAATAAGGTGGTGACACATCATTTCAAATAATGGATCCGGACGGAGAGCTCCGCTCCCCCAAATTCACTTAAGTGAGTATAAGTGATTTTAAATGATGTGTCATTACTTCATTAACTTTGTTAAGTTACAACTGATATAACTTTATATCAATGAACTGATATGTATTATACATACACACACGAGGAAAAAGAAAAAGGACAACATAAATAAGCTGTGATTGGTTGTGGTGTTGGGGATATCCGAGGTCGGGATAAGATAACCTAAACAACTGTAGGAAAAGTAACCTAACCAAAGTTGTAAGCGAGTGCCATTGCCATCACAGTCCACGGGTAGCTTTCACGGCCTCTCCCTTTTTTCGTGCGCTAACTGTTCTTCTTCTTCTTCTTCTTCTCACAACACTCCATCGAACACCACTCTACCGAAATCTACCATCAAAGCAATCTCTTTCTTGCAAGCCACAACATTCATTTCCCATTTAAAGGTGCGTTTCTGGATTTTCTTTCCCTCTGATTTAACATTCCATTTCATGGGTCTGTTGTTTACTACATTGTTCTGTCTTACCAATCAGATCAATACTGCTTAAATCTTGCATAAAAATGAAATTTTTATGCCACTTCTTGATTTTGTTGCTCTCTTCCTCTGATGGTGATGATACATTATAGTGAATAATAAATCAGCTGTTTCATTATTATTTTTATTATTATTTGGCTGACCCAGATGATTTATTGATTTGTGCTTCATTTTTGTTTCTTATGATTTGTTTGTTTTCCTCACTTTGACTGAATGGTGCCCTAACTGCAGCTAGATTTATTGGTATGCATCAGGTTTGTGTTTTGAAGATGGTCTAGGGTTTAGATGTTGTCCTGTTTTGGATCCAAATGATGCACATTGCTCAATGTATACTCATTATGTTTATCACTTTTATTAACACTGATCTATGCTTGAAGGGTCCATATGAGAATGTAGGCTTAAAGTAGTGTTCTTGTTCTACCGGAGAATGTGGGTACATTTGTTCAATGAAGTTTTTTATTTTTCTAATTTTTTTGAAGGTGTTAACACATTTCTTTATTTTTGTTCTACTGGAGAACTTGGGTACATTTTGTTTAGGCTTTGTTTGTCTGTACTTCGTTCTTTTCCTATTTGTGCTAATGATGGAAGCTTTTAGATGGTTCCCTGGTGATGATTTCCCGTTTTGTTTTGGGTTTTATTTTGTATTTATTTATTTATTTATTTGTTTTTGGATTTGGGGCTAGTTTGAGGTTCTCAGTTTTGTGGCATCCTGATATTGTAAGGTGCATTAAATGGTTGGTGGAAATGGTGGGATTTGGCTTGTTTTAATTTTCTATATCTTTCTCCTACGTCCTAACATTAAGTAAAGGAAAAGATAAAATCTGCCTCACGAAGTAAATGGTAAAAAAGTTTCGCTGTTCATTCAGTTATCTAGGTGCTTTCTTAGCTGGCTTGTGTTTGCAATAGTTCTAATAAACACTTTCAATGATCTTGTGCCTTGACTACGAAGTCGGTTAGTTTGTAAGGTTCTAGTTTCATTCCTGCTGTCTTTGAAATAGACAGATATTGATTCTGTAATATTTCATCTATTCCCTTTTGCAGAATGGCTTTGCAAACGACAAATCCTCCAACTACTCACAGTGCCCAATTGGTTGGGAATGCTTTTGTCGAGCAATATTATCATATTCTTCACCATTCTCCTGAGTTGGTTTATAGATTTTATCAAGATATAAGTGTACTAAGCCGGCCTGATTCCAATGGTTCAATGACATCGGTGACAACCATGCAAGTGAGTTTTTGGCACTCTTACCTTCGCCCTGTATATAGAATAACAATATCATTTTTGTAATTATATACTATTAGTATATACAGAAGGATTGTTTAGTTTCTTGGAATGACTCAGTTTATATAATGATTTTATTATTAGACTTCATAGAATCTTATCATCCATGTTCCTTAAACTTCTGTCATTATTATAGGCATGTAACTGCACATACTTTGTCATGTTAAATTATATTTAATATATTTCAAAAAACATAAGTCTTGAGCAATACCGCATGTCTGCACAAGGACTGGCATCTGTATTGTACTTTCGCCAAACTATCCAACAACCAACATATATTGATTGGATAAGCTGACTTTGCTAGATTTTTGCTGAAAGTTTGAAATCCAAAAGAGCAGTTTAATCTCTGAATTTTCCATTTGGTCCTTTGAAACTCTTATAAATCTGGTTAACTTTTTGCATCAATTTATGGCCTTAATTGCTAGCAGATATTTGATGAATGAATGACTGACTAAATATTGTTTTACTCATCTATTGATTTATTCCTTTAATCTTCCTTTATTTACTGACTGTTACAACACAAACCTACTGGGTATGGTTATTAATTGTCTTGACTCTTGAGGGGTAGAACAAGAGCTTTGATGTTATGATGCAAGGTTCCTTGGGTGCCTTGTCCTATTTACTTTATCATATTATGCATTTCCTTTGGAATCAAATACTCCATTTTCTTGGGAGCAGGGTATCAATGAGAAGATTTGCTCTCTGGATTACAAAAACTACAAGGCAGAAATTAAAACAGCTGATGCTCAGCTATCTTATAAGGATGGGGTGACCGTTCTTGTAACTGGATGCTTAACGGGCAAGGATAACTTGCGACGGAAATTTTCACAATCCTTTTTTCTTGCTCCACAAGACAATGGGTACTTTGTTCTAAATGATGTTTTTAGGTATGTAGAAGATGGTGAGCCATTGGAAGCCCATCCAGTTAGTGGAGTTGATGATGCTCCGGTAGTACCATTGGCATCAGTTCCAGGTATGATTTTGTTGTTTTATAATCGTTTCATTTTCTAATTTTCTTGTGCTCTGGTATAGTATCATCAAAACTTGTTAGTTTTGGATATAATTCTTTTTCTTCATTTTCCAGAACCCAGTCAAGTACTTGACCCCCCTGCACCAGACCCTGCAACTTCTCTTGTGGAGGATCAAACTGTGGTTGAGAAAACTCTTGACCCATCAGATCATGAAGAAATAGTGAATGAAAAAGAGATTGATGTGGAACCTCAGTCTCATGTAAATGGGAGTGACATTCCTACAGTTGTTGAGTCAGCTTCTTCCTCCCAAGAGGATGCTCCAAAGCAATCTTATGCATCAATTGTGGGTTTATAAATAAATTGTTTCTCTATCAAGTACTGTTATTTGATTTTCTTCTTTAAGGGATTAAATTCTATGTAGGTTAAAGTCACAAAAGGGAGCCCGGGACCAACTAAAGTCTATGTACCTACTACTGCTAAAGTGGCTCCTAAAAAGGTTGATAATCAGCCAGTTGGTTCTGCAGCACCCACACTAGGTCCTGAAGCCTCGGCCCCAACTAGCAATGATGCCCCTGAAACAAATGATACTCATGAGGAAGGTATATGTGCCTTTTCTTTTATGAAGTTCAATTTATTTCATTTTAATTTTTTTGGGTGTTGTACTAGATTTGATTGATCATTATGTTTGTTTTGTTCTTCTTGCTATCAAAATGTCTAATTTACTAATAGCCACATCTGCTCATCACAGTTGAAGGTCACTCTATTTACATCCGAAATCTGCCCTTAAATGTAATGGTTTCTCAGCTTGAATTGGAATTCCAGAAATTCGGCCCAATCAAGGAAGGTGGCGTTCAAGTCAGAAATCATAAGGTTGGTTTCATATGCATAGCATGTACATAAATTTTATCTACAATTCATCTTTACATTTTCTGACATTACTTTTCTGATTTCCTTTTGAATCCCCTCCATTTAACAGCAGGGCTACTGTTTTGGTTTTGTTGAGTTTTTGTCCTACGACTCCATGGATAATGCAATTCAGGTACAATACTATTATTCATTGTTCACTTTTCAAGAGAAACTTTATATTTCTTGGTACAATTACAATATGCCATATTAAAGTCATCTATGATCAAGACTATCTTAGTCATTTCAAATTGCGTTGATAGATTGTCTAATCTTTATTTGAACAATTACCTTAACCTCACTTCTGGTTTGGAGGAGAACAGAGAGTGACCTCGGTCTCACTGTTTGCAAAATTCAGTAAACCTGCCTTCCCCCAAATAGTTAAATATGGGTTAACCATTTCTTTTATCCAGTTCAAAAACTTCGTGGTTTGGGCTGGTGGAGAGTTGCAATCGCAGGGGCACCTCATCTGCAGCACAAGATGTTTCATAAGGGAAATGATATTTAAGAACAAACCGAGATTTCACCATGAAAAGTCAAATTATTGTGTAGTTTCCTAAAGAAGATCTAAGGTAGTGGAACAATTAGAAGCTAAAGTAAGTTCTAAAATAGTTAATCCTTCCCAGACTAATGACCTTACTGAGTTTGAGAGAGAGAGAGAGAGGAACCTGATGTCAGCATTGTAGGAAAATAATCATTGAAGGCTCTTGAGGAAGAGATGAGAGAATGGGGATTAAATCAGTGTGAAGGCCTTTGGTGTTTTCCAGTTTCTTAGGAGCTGTAGAAATTGGGAAATCATCTTCTTTTTATTGACCCTACTTTCCTCTGTCGCCTTTTTAACTATCTTAGATCACAGTTGACCCAAAAATGTTAGTTACCAAAATTATATCATTCAATTGGCTCTGCTCCATAAGCTCTCCTCTTTACCCCCTTGATCAACATTTTCATGTGGTATAAGAGTCAAATTATTGAGATTCAATAAAGAAATTATTGCACAATGTTACCCCTTTCATTGAGGTACAAACTAACATCAACCAATTACTCAAAATGCCCTCTCATTTGAGCTCGTGCTATCTTAAAAGATTCAGCTTTAGCTCCTTCAGAATTCTGAACATCATCGTCTTAAACCATCACTCTTAACACAAAAGTCTTACTGAAATGGTCACAACAATGTGTTCTTGCTAAACCCCATATTCCCTTACAGCACGTAGAGTTGGCACGTTTTCTTTGGCTGCAACCAGAATACTTTAAGCTTCCTTCCATCTATGGAGCCTGTGTTACATACCTATAGGTGCTCATCAGACTTGATGCAAAACTGTGTCATTGGTGTCTGGCCCACTATCCAAAAACTGTTTCCTGGTTTTTTTTGTTTACCTAGCCATAGTAAGAATGTTGTTAAGTCTGGTAAGTAGGAAAAGGCAAGCCAAAGTAGGAGAGTGGTCCCCGAGTTTTCCTCAAACCGCAAGACAAGAAATGGAAAGTTAATACTTTTGTTTTTGTTCTATCAAAAAATATGCCACAATCCCCTTTGTCAGTCTTAACATGCATCCTTTGTGGCATTTTGTGTGTTCTTTAGTATCTCAATTTTTTTTTTTCATTGGTTGCATAGTTGCTGAGTGCACATTTTTCATACTGTTATATCTTTTTGATGGCTGTTCCTAAGCCTAGATGAGACAGGAGTGTTTTGTTATGTTGATTATCATTACGACTATATTCACATTCTATGGACTGAATCCTGAAGGACTCCTGTAGTTGAGCTCCACTAGTTTGGGGATTAGCTCAAGTACTTATTTGGGTTGACTGAATGCTGCCACAGAATTGTGAGACTGTTTCCCCAAACATAACAACATGATATGTTTCCCTTCTATAGAAACTCTTTTGGATATGTTTACTAATCCATCATATGATCATAATATAATCTTTGAATTTATTATGTCACCTTACCGTGTGTGTGTATATATATATAGTTAAAATATATTGCTCATCCCAAAATGAGTGCACTTTTCAATTTTTGTAATAAGTAAGGGTTGGACTTTCTCCCTTATACCCCATGTACTCTTGTTGTAACAAACTCAAGGGGTTTTAACTAACTTATCTTAGAGATATTGTTGGTAATTCATGCATAACTGTTTTCTTAACAAGGCAAGTGGACATTCATTTGGGGACAGAGTATTAGCCTATGATCTCCTTGAATTCTGTTGCAAGGAGTGGGAACATAGACATACAGAATGGCTACATTTGCAGTCAGTTAATTCAAAAAATGACAATGATTTGGACTTGTATAGGCTGGCTTAAAAAGAGCAGATGTAAAAATTGTTTGATAAAATTATTATTTTAAGACATAATTGGTTAACATTGGTCTTTGGGTGGAGTAAAATTGAAGAGTGGGAACAATGTAATTTTGGTGACAGTGAATGTAGGGTGCTGTCATCTTTTATTTCCAAGTTCATTGGTGCAAAGCTGGCTAGAAACTGGAAATAATATCTGGCAAGTTGTTAGATTGGTCTTCTCCATCCTTTCATCGAGGGTAGCTTTTTATTCTAAAAATTTGAGGGATGAGCTACTAAAGTTGTAGAGGTATTGTGGAATACTGGAATGATTATGTTTAATGTTGTCTAATGCCTACTAATGATTAAAGTGATGCATGTGTCCAATTTTCCCACATTTGGTGATAACAATGCAAGAACCAATGTGCTCGAAACGTGAGCTTAAATCCCTCCTCCATGCTATAGGAGAAATAGAGAAGATGCATGGCAAGATTTATATTTAGCCCTACTCATTTTGTTCCTATGAAAGTGAATGGTACTTTTTCTTGTATCCTTGCTTTTCCATCAACAATGTAAGTTCGACTCTAAGGCTCCTTGTTCTTGGCCTTTTCTGTTGGGATGAATTGCTTGGATATAATTGTGGTTACATTTAGAGGCCTTTTTTCTGACCTGGTCCTCCTGTAGCATCATTTTTGCCACATGTACATGTTTCTGGGACCTAATGCCCATCTATCTGCAGAGTTTGGTTACTGTAATAGTTGTTGAGTTGAAATTAATATAAAAGCAAAAAGTTTTTTATCTTATTATGAAATGCATTTTTTTTCTTTCAAAGTTGGTGGTGTCTCATAAAGCTTTTAGATTTATGGAGTACAGCCGTCCAATTTGTAGAAAAATTAAGCTTGCCGGAACAAGTTTGTTGCTGTGACGCTCTAAGAAATTATTGAACGAAGAAAAAAGCCTTAATTAAAACCCATATTTATAGTCATGGATAAATTTGTTAAGTGACATACAAAAAATGTTGCTGGCAATTCGTTCGGAGAATCTAATTTACTAGACAGCTATATATTCATGTCCTGTCAATTTATAAAAGTGGGCGTGTCTGCTTATCAATATCTTTGTTTGCATAGCATAATATAGTAAAAAGATCTTGCACGACAGCTAGTGAAAGTTAGATGTTTACACGTGTCACAGTCAACAATGGACAGTGACACGTGGCAGACTCAGATTTTCTCAACTGTTGTGTCATACAGTGTCCAAGTTACAAACTATAAACTGGAACTGTGTAATAACTAATAAATCAGATATGAAAAGGCGTTGGAACAATATTAAGAACCCTATGGGAGTTCCTCTCTCTCTCTCAAAACCTTTGCGCATAGCTGATTGCTTCTGAATTTTAGAAGGAACAGAAGAGTTGAGATCTATCCACCTGCCTTTGCTTTAAATGTTTCAGTCGGTAACATGTATATATCAAATGGGAACCTTAAGAATCATATCTAAATACTGTACCCTTTTATCCTGGAATGAGCAGTTGCCATTAACTGGCAAAATATGATCATGCATTTGTGATTATTATATTAGTGTAGAAGTTTATGGCATGACTACCTAGCTTCCATACTTTGGGTCAACATTCTTGATGAGCCAGTATGATGGATGCCTTTTCTTGTGGACATTGGTGTCCTAATTTGGCGTAGATTCTGTTTGTAAATGACCCTTTGTTCAATTTGGTTGGCTACTTGGGTGGTTGAGCCTAATTTGTATCACTGAAGCTCATTGATTTCAAGAATGGATGGTGTAAATTGGTGCATAATTATTGGAGTCAGAAATGCTAATAACTTCCTTATTTGTGGTGAATCATGCTTGTGCATTTTCGCTATCTGTTTCTCTGTTGAATGATAGAAAAGGAAGCAGCTTTAAGTGCTTTAATAACTGCTACATTTCCCGAGGAGGAAATGCAGGTCCACGAAGGGAAGGAACTGGGTTATGCAACTTGTATGATTTCCATCAATATATTCATAAAAGCTTCTACTGATCTCACTATCACTTGTTTCTTACTTTTGGTTCGTTCCTTGGAGTTTGTTATCAAGGTTGGTAAAATTTTAGTGTATGATCTCGTAGTTGATTATTGTTGACTTAGCCCAACATTGAAAGAATATAAAGAGTGACCATTTGATATATTAGTTAGGCGTTCCACTTGAATGCTTGAGCTTTAAGTTGGAGCATGTTTACTATGGTATAGGAACCGGTTCGGTCTTGGGCTTAGGTGGCATTTTGTGCTTCCTCCCTGTTAATTCTTGCTCGTTGTGTGGCATACTTTCTCGCTTTGAGAGAATGTGAAGTTATGACCACTTGATATACTAGTTGTACCCTTCACTTAACCGCTTAAAGTTTTTAAGCTGGAAACAATATGATAGCTTTGTAAGTTTCTTTGTAATTATTTGCCGACTTATGTTGGAGATTAATAATTTGTCCCTTAACCCCCAACCTTCCACCTTTAATCACTTCTCTCCTTGAAAGGGCAATAGAAGAAAATAGAGAATCGGTGTTAAAACTTGTATACATGTGCAAGTTAAGCTTTTGAGTTCAATACATGTCCTATTCACACATAGAAGTTGAAGTTTTCTGTTTATCAAATAATGGAAGTGTAACTTTTCAGGCTTCACCAATCACCATTGGGGGACGTCAAGCTGTTGTTGAGATAAAGAAGACCAGCACACGAGGCAAGTGAAAACTCATAGTATTATTTGCATCAAGAAAATTTCTCTTTTACTGAAATGAAGAATACTTTAGTAGTATATGAGTAATGTTCTCTCGTGTCAGTGAAAAGAAGAAGAAAACCTTGTAAACGAAAGGATACAATGTTAATCTGTATCTAACACAAGTGTGTGATGCAGTTGGTAGTGGAAGAGGTGGCAGGTTTCCCTCTGGAAGAGGAGGGTTTCGGAGTGACAACTTTAGGGGTCGTGGAAATTATGGTGGTGGGCGTGGCGGTTTTGGGAGAAACGAGTATGGACATCGAGGGGAGTTTTCTGGGCGCGGAAGGGGACCAGGTGGACGTGGCGGAGAAGGTTATCAGCAAGGGAGAGGGAGAGGAGGAGGAGGGCGTACAAGCGGAGCAAAGCAGAACGCCGAGACGAGTTAAACTAGGTAAAATTATAGTATTATATATCGAGGAAGGGCAATATTTTTGACAAGAGTTGTTATTTAAGGTTAGAGTTGAAAGCTTTGAAGTGAGAACAAGTCTTGTCTTGTTCATCAATGTTGTGTAGTGAAGGCTTATTTTCTTTATAGAATAGAGTTACTTTGTTCTGTTCTGTAGTAGGGCAATTTAACGTTATATTCTAATGTAACTTTCCGGAATTTAAGTTTTCTTTATTGAATTGAAATGCTAATTTATTTTCATTTATTGCCTTTTGGCCCACATTATTGAATTGAAATGCTGTTTATTTACATTGGTTGGATCGAAACATCAATTTGGTTTCAGTTAAAACCGATTTAATCATCTTTTAAAATGTATTCAAACACAATCATAAACTGCAAAGAATGGCTCTTCTCCTTGTATTCAAAGAAAAAGAAACAAAGTTTTCAAGACTACATGAATTTTTTTTGGAGTTTGGTAATTGCTTGGGAAATCTGAAAAGAAAGGAACAATGCGATTTTCAAAAATAGTGTTTTACAGCAAGAACAAGATTATAAGAGAGGTCTCTCTCCTAGTAAATGACCTCATAAAAGTGTTTGAAGAGAGAAACCGTATAAACATCACAAACCCAAGTCTGACAACAACTAATCCTCATTCTATTACGTCTACTCAAAGGAAACAAAATGATCATAATTTCTATTTGATGTGTGATGGAGCCTTTTCGGCTCGGAAGCTGGAATTGGATGAGAATTGTTGGACAGAGAAGGAACTATGAGACGACGTTTTTGCTCTCCTACAACTCTAAAAAGTGCCTTCAATTCAGAGACAAGGACTATTATCAGCCTGTAAATTTATTTTTGAAAATAGTTTTAACTGATTCTATGTCTCTTTACATGAACATCCAACATCATAGTATTGTAAGGCTGCTATTGCAAACATAAAACACGTCCTTTTAAATGTCATCTCAACGGCGACATTTTGTATGTAAAAAGGAATACAATAGCTTCTGCCCACTTATTAGCCTCTCAAGGAAGGGAAAAAGAAAAAAAAAACTCAACGGTATCCTTATATTTCTATCCCAAAAAAACACATTACTGTCTCTGATAGAATTACAGCACAGACGATGGAAAAAATCAAAATCACACCTGCACCAGCAGAGTTTAGAATACAATTCTGTCGATGATATGTTGTGTATTAAATTTAATGTCTGTAAATGAATTCTAAGACTCCATTGCATTTTGCAGAAAACACCTTTATATATACATATGAAACAAACAGTGAGTGTCTGGGTTAAATAGGCACTGAAACTAATTAGTAATTACCAGGAGATGATTTCCTGCTGCTATCGTTTTATTACACAAGATAAATGTAGTGTGTAAGTGGCATGGAAAACAAAATATCTGCATTCTTCAGCAGATTATGAGCAAGGATCAGCAAGGAAATCACATAGAAAAATTGGGGCAAAACTATATAATAATTTACATCTGGAATAACTACAGTTTCAAGGACTATATCTAAAGGAGCCATCAAGCGCAAACAATTACAATGGGGCTTACCGTCTAAGAATCGCTATGTTAATCAACAGAACCGAGCAGCAGCTAACATGATGGTGGTTGAAGTTGTTTTAGCCTCCTGACAACTTGCCTCATTGTAGGCCTAGTGGAAAGAGAATCAACAGTGCACATAACTGCCAAATGTAGAACTTCCACCAAATCATCATGGGGACCTGCATCCCATAAACCTGCAGTAAAGAACTCCCTGGCTCGCCCCTGTCTCAGTTGCATGCACGCCCATGCCACTATATTGAAACCATTCCCAAACGAAGAAAATGATGGGTCCAGGGCTTTCTTGTCAGATAATAACTCGAGAAGCACCACCCCATAACTATAAACATCAGCCTTATCTGACACACGGCAAGTCATTGCATACTCTGGAGCAACATATCCAAACGTACCAGCTACACCTGTAGTGGCATGGGTTTCTGAAGTTCCCAAAAGTCTGGCCAACCCAAAGTCAGATAGATAAGCATTAAAATCCTCATCCAGCAAAATGTTGCTTGGTTTGACATCACGATGGAGAACACGTGGTACACACTGGTCATGCAGGTAAGCAAGTGCACGGGCTATGTCCAAAGCAATCTTGTGAAGTATCCTCCAGTCCACAGCTCTTGTGGACCTTTCCTGAATAAACTTTTCTAAGTTACCACCTGGCAAGTAGTTGTATATTAGAAACATCTCTGCATCACTGGTATGATAACCAATCAGAGTGACAAGATTTGGATGTCGGAGCCTCCCTAGAGTTTTTATTTCAGCATTTAACTGTTGATCCCCTTGGAACCGTCCAACTGAAAGCCGTTTAATTGCCACAATGAATCCAGGTGAGATCTCTGCCTTGTATGTTGCTCCAAACCCTCCATTCCCGATGCAGTTGCTGGCATTGAAATTCCCTGTAGCCCGCACAACATTCTCAAATGTCAACGGAACCCCAATTTCTGTAAAGATTGTTACTTCCTTCCTGGCAGACCCAATTTTGGACCTTGGATTCCATTTTCTGGTGTAGAAGAATAGCACTATGAGAGCCAGAAGAACTGAAACAATGGCTGATGCGGATGTTATAGATGCTATTTCGATTGAATTGAAACTCCCACCTCCACTCCCCTGGACTGGACTTCCTGAAGGTGAAGCATCATCATTTTCTGAATCCTCAACCCTGGGATCTGAAGCCGTTAGAGCAAACATACGGCAAGATTGTAGGTTCGGGTTTCCAATAACACTGTTGCATTTTGTCAAGTTGTCATTTGAAGGAAGCAGCCCAGACAAGTTATTGAAGGACAAGTTAAATGCAGAAAGTGTGGTCATATTTGCAAAGGCAGCTGGAATAGGTCCAGAAAGTTTGTTGTTGTTGAGCAGAAGCACAGATAGTCTTCTCAAATTTGCAAGATCTTCTGGAATCTCACCTGAAAGGAAGTTGGAGAAAAGCTCCAGCACTTCTAAAAAGTGCAACTGTCCGAGGCTGGAAGGAATTCGCCCAGTCAGGTTATTACCACCCAATGAAATATATCTCAGATTTTTTGTCTGGCCAATACTTGTAGGAATCTGACCGTGAAGCATGTTTGAACTGAAGTTAATAGCAACAAGAGACATCAACTCCACGATACTAGAGGGAATTGACCCTGTAATGTGATTCCCAGACGCATCTAAAAGTTTGAGAGATCTGCACATTGTACCAAAATCAGCTGAAATCTGACCAGAAATACGGTTGTTGCTGACATTAACAATCATTGCATTCAATCCGTAACACTTCTCAAACAAATTCCCTGGGAATGGTCCAACAAGGTGGTTGTCCTGAGCAAGAAAAGCATATGCAGTGTTTTTGCTTAATCTTTCAGGCGAGATGGGCATTGACTGAAAAGTACCAGTAAAGTTATTGCCTCCAAAATTGTGAAATACAGCAACATTACTATCTCCTCCAACTATAGGAAAAGGAGTTCCTTCGTGGGCTTTCATAGCAAAAAATGACATATATGCAGTCGATGGGTCGTAAGAATCAAAAGAATATCCACCCAAGGGAGCACAACTGTGGTTGGAAAATACAGGGATTGGACCAGACAATACGTTCCTACTGACATCGAACACTGTCATACATGGAACTGGAAGTTCCTCGGCAAGCATCCCAGAAAGTTGGTTCGCACTCAAATCAAGGAAATGCAGCTTCTTGCAACGACTGAGCACATTAGGAATTTCCCCAACAAAAAAATTCTGGGACAAATTGATCATCTCTAGGTTGTCACAATCACCCCAATCAATCGGGAACTGGCCCTCAAGAGTTGCCCTTGGTGCCCATAATACCCTCAGCTTTGGGAGGGATGTAATTGAAAAGGGAATTTGCCCTTGAAAGTAATTAAAATCATCAATCACAGGACTGGGTGGCTCCAATGAAGAAATTCCGTTTGTTTCATTAGTCTCTGGAAGTGGATTGAACATATTTGAAAGCACAAGAACAGACAAATTCTTACAGTTCCCAAGCTCGGCAGGTACCGATCCACTAAGGCTGTTCCGTGACACATCCAACACTTGAAGCTTCTGTAGTTTGCCAAACTCAGCCGGGATAACCTCTTCCAGCATGTTAGAATACAACATGAGTGACTGCAGCTGACTACAGTTCCCCAAACTACTAGGAATCCCACTAACCAAGAAATTACCCGACAAATCCAACCTTTCAAGCTTCTCACAACTGTCTCCAATCTTGTCCGGAATTGCCCCTGAAAGCACATTAAATGACAAATACACACTCCTCCACTGGCCAATAAACCCCGGAACACTGCCTAATAAAATATTTCCAGCCAAGTTGAAGATCTCTAATTTTGTCAAATTGGAAAGGGATACGGGTATCTCTCGTGAAATTCTGTTAAACCCGAGATTGAGAACCCGCAAGCTTCTCAAGCCAGTAAAGCTAAGAGGCAAAGACCCAGTGAACCGATTCCCTTCTAGATCAAGCACTTCCAGCTTTTCCATACCCCAAATTTCATTAGGAATGACTTCAACAAAATCATGAAAAGGAAGCGACAAAACCCTAAGCTCCGTAAGCTTGGCAATTACAGGAGACAATCTGCCGACCAGTTTACCACTACCCACACAATTCCTTCTGATTCCAAACCCATAAAGCGGATATTTAGCATAAACAGAACAGGAGAGAGCACTAGATTTACCTTGCCCTCCATTTCCGGTAATGTTGAGGGACACGACCCGGGAATCGGAGTTGCACATGACGCCAGACCACGAACAGTGATCGGGATTGCTCGGGCTCCAGCTCGAGAGCATCCCCGTCGGGTCGGACACTGAGTTCTTGAACTGAAGCAGCAACAGAGCTTCGTCGGAATCGGGAGAGACGCCGGCGGCGAGCGGGGAGACGGCGAAAATCCACAAGAGGAGGAAGAGGAAGAGGAGATGAGGGGACATGGGTTTATGAATGAAGAGCCATTTGATGACTGGAGGGGAAAACGAAGAGGAACCCATTTCAGAACTCCTCAAAGGGTCGTCAAAACCCTAGACCCTTCTTCTTGAGTTGCAGAGAAGAAGAAAAAAAAAAGGTCTTTTTTTTTTGCTGAAACCCTAACCCTAATTTTGGTTTCTTTGGGGGAGAGGGAGAGAGAGATTCAACTGTGTTATTTTTTCATTTTGTGAGAAAACGCGTTTTTTCTCATTCTTTTGCTTCACTCTTCTAGTTTTGGTTTTTGTTTTTTAATTTACTTATTTATTTCGGGCACTTCTTTTCTTCATCGGGTAGGGTTTTGTCGTTTAGTAGATTATGGGGCCCACTGGACATACTGGTAGTGGGGCCCATGGTTGGTCTCAATAAGTGCATGAAGGTAAGGCCCGTCAATTTTAGGAGGCTCCCTCTCTCTCTCTCTCTTGGTGGTTGGGCTTAAAAAGATTCCTTAAAGTGTACACACGTGGCTACTGCTAAAGGTGCCCACGTGGGTGCCCTTCGAGAAGGTATGTAGGACCCACAATCCCTTTTTATGTTTTTAGTTTTTTCTTTCTCAATTCCGAGATGAATTTTTTCAAAACAATCTACGAATGTTGTACTAAAATTAGCAAAAAGGAGCTTCGATTTCGGATGGTTGAATTCTAATTCGAAAGTACTTTGTGTTGTGTTAGGTTAGATTTTAATATCTAGGTACAAAGTGTGCAGTGATCTGTGTGAATTTATTAAATTCGATTTTAAAAAAATCTATAAGATAAATATGGTTCAATTTGAAAATTAGTTAGATTAGACAAATGACGAGTTGGACGCCCGTGAGTTCATATCAAAAGTCAGCTCTATGTTTTAGAGTGATTAATGTTTGAATATTTCAGATAAAAAATGATTTCAGACGTAATTTTATTTTTTCTAACAAACATATTTACATCAAGTTTCAAAGCTAAAACCTAAAGAAAAGAAATATATTTAAAGCCATTAGCTTTGATTGTTCGTCAACCATAAAATTAATAACTGATACATCACGAACTAACACTTATATATTTATACTCCCTGTAACAAATTTATAAGTGCAAAACATTATGTTCAAATCTAATTTAAATGTGTCTTGAATTAGACTCTTGATCTATATTTTTATATTACTTGGAATTTTCACATTAAAGATGCCAGCTCAGCTTCCTTTTGTGGTTAAGATATTGATCCAGATTTGACATCAAAGTGATGGAAGCGTGACATCATCTCATGCTTCTTAAATTTGATTTTGTTGAATAATGACAAGCTCATTAACAATATTCTTTCTCCATTTTTGTGTTTTTTAGTAGAATAGTGGAACGTGTTACAAGGATGTTAATAATGGTACGTTGCTGTAAATAATAAATATTAATTTCTTAAAATTCATAAAAAATAGAATGAGTCCCCATTGTCTATTTTCGTCTTTATATGAACTAAACAACAAATTAACTTTAGTGTATTATGTATGTTATTAAACTGATATAAAGTTATATCAGTTAAACTAATAAGGTGATGACACCACATTTAAAATTATGAATTCAGACGGGTCATTCCGCTCCCACAAATTCACTTGAGTGTGTGTAAGTGATTTTAAATGATGTGTCATCACTTCATTGACTTTGTTAGTTGCAACTGATATACTGATACATATTACCCTTATCTCAATTAGACTAATTTAATATTACAATTAACAGTTCCATTGAACAATACTTACCTCCCAAACAGGATTTTCTATAGTTTATGAGGAAAAATCTATACATACTATAAAAGCGGAATAAAAAATGAGGCTTATAATGCGTATGAGAGTGCCACCTCATCAATCTATTAATTTTGACATATAATTTTATT
>JAYMTK010000711.1:0-19804 GCA_036897405.1 Pelargonium myrrhifolium
AATTGTCACTAATGCCCTTATAAATATCATGAGGAAACAATAGTAAACATATCACACTAACTAACTTCTCCTTAATTCTTCTCAAATTAGAAAGGAGGACACTCATTTTGGGACGGAGGGAGTACTTGTTAGAGAAACTTTTGCACCTATAATATTTGACAGTCCATAAAAGATTAGGGGAAAAAAACTGGATGGTTTTGAATTTTGATAGTACCATAACAAGAAACACAAAGGAAAATAAAGAAAAGAAAAAGATACAAAGTTTTGGATCCTTTAGGAAATATAAGATTGGGAAAATGAAGTGAAAATTGTGGAATCAACAAAT
Organism: Pelargonium myrrhifolium; assembly: GCA_036897405.1. NCBI lineage: Eukaryota > Viridiplantae > Streptophyta > Magnoliopsida > Geraniales > Geraniaceae > Pelargonium > Pelargonium myrrhifolium. The sequence continues at coordinate 326 of JAYMTK010000711.1, forward strand.
AAGATGATCTGGAGGGTCACCTCAAAAAAAATGGAAGCAAAAGGAACCAGAGGAAATAAGCTAAAGAGTCTCAAAAGTTAAATCCTTGCAAATTTAAACTTGTTTTGCAATAATAAAATCTAACTATAAGTTTTGTCAACCAGCAAGAAGAAGAGGAAACCTTCAGAGTTCAGAAAATGATTTTAACCATAACAGCTAGGCGCAATAACTTCTAAAATGAAGTTATGACAGAACAACAACCTGATAGTTATTTGAAGCCCCATGAGATCTACCCAGGTGGCCATACTCTGAAATTTTATTTTACACCCTCACAATAAAAGCAAGCCAAAACAACATTAACTATATGAGAACTTGAGAAGTTGGTGTCCAACTTTGAGTGACACGAGTTTAAGGAAGCTCCACTCAAACAGTATCTTCCAATAAGTTCGATTACTATCGATTACAATAAAGTGAAAATCTGGCCTACCTGTCTGCATAGGTTAATAGATGATTTGGTAACAAGCACTTCAAGAAAATAATCATAGTGCTCAACTGTACCACAACACACAAGGATTAATTATTAAAATCACATTTTTAATTGAGATATCCTGCATTGGTACATAACTACATATGTAATAGTTAGCCTCCTAGGAATGCCCAAGCACTCATTCTAAATTCGACAAGCTCAGCCATCAACAACTCGATAATTTAGGATCTTAAATTTCTTTCAGATAAAACATGAAGGGAATAATAGGAAGAAGAAAAAAAACATAGCATGAATAGTATCTTAGATGTCTTAATTGTCAGTGATGTCACAAGTAGATCTTCTTGTTCAAGTTAGGGTACTAATCATATGTGTTTCAGATTTATTAGGGATGCAGGTGTAGTCCTTAAAAGGTGAAGTAGATGGCAAGACTAAGTCCCTTCTGGATCTCTATAAGAGGCCATATATTCAAACTCCACTATCTAAAACATGCCCACTTTGAGCAGTAGTGGTTGACGGACTGGGGTGCTATAGTTAAGGCCATTGTCTTAGATTCCATTCTGGAAGGCAACATTACACACAAGCTTGCTTTCATAGATGCAATGCTCATCAAGCAGTGACATAAGTGTCTGTCATCTCCATTTGAAAATTAGACTATACTGCTCACACTATTTCCTATACATGATTATCTTCTTACAAAATACAGATTCACAAATTCTTTCGGTATAAAAAAACAGAGGTTTAACACCTCTATCACATATGGGTATGCATTTCATGCAAGCTAAGTATTTCTTTTAACATTCCGTCTTGCCATCGTTTATTGTACAGCTAATATTTCTGGTTGATTCTCTTAAGTATGCATTACATAAAGAGCCAAAATGGAAATATTCTTTTGGATATTCAGGTTGGGATTAGAACACAACCTAAACTGTTATGATCATCTTCAAGAAGACACATGCAACGGTACATTACATATTTAGACTATTTATTACAGACAGTTTTCCAGACTTCTGATAAGGACTTCAAATCGGCCAAGTTGATTCTACCGGAAAATCAAACAGAAACTTTCCAAATAAAACCTTGTACTAAACATTTCATCTCCGGGAACTGTTATACTTTACGGAGTTTATGATGTATAACTGAAAGTCTGAAACTGAAGACAAACACTTGTTAACTTTATACAATAAATAACAACAATTCAGTGGCATCAAATATTACACACTGGTATATGACTGTGGACATCCAACAAGTTGATTTAACTCATTTACAGGTGAAAGGATACATCATGGCATCATGCATGTATAGTATACCTCAAAAGTCTTACAGAGTTGTCAAGGAGCTATTCACGTTTCCATTCTACTTCTAGAGCTATCTCATTGCGACGTGTGAATGGTAGTGTAAATGGTGGATTGTACTGCAACAAAATTTACATGAATTAGTTGAACAACATTAAAGAGAAAAAGAGAGATTTTAGAGATCTTTTGACCATCAACTCAGAACCATAGGGACCTCACCTGCGCAACTTCGACCAAAGCACCCTCTTTTACTTGAAATTGTCTGTCATTTTTCAGAGCATCTCGCAGCTTTAACTCTTGTCGAGCAACATCTTCATCAGTAACATAACCTGGTCCAATTTGAATAAGAGAAATCTTTGTAAATCATGTCATGGTCTATGTATAGTTGAGAACTTGGAGTATTGGAAATTTAGAATCCATCTGGAACTGTTTCAGTTCCTCAGGATACCATGTCATTTGTATAAAGAAAATATTGAGTATGATAAATACTTGATAAATATTACTCCCTCCGTCCCAAAATGAGTGTCCTCCTTTCTATTTTGGTTAGTGTGGTATATTTACTCTTGTATCCTCATCATCATGTGTTAATAGATACTAACTAACTTATTATGAAGATATTATTGACAATTCATGCATAACTAACTTCCTAATAAAAGAAAGTGGACACTCATTTTGGGACAAAAATACATTTGAAACAAGACACTCATTTTGGGACGGAGGGAGTATGTCTTATTAGAAATTACTTGATATCCTTAATTATATATGCACCAAGCAGTAAAAATTTGTGCCTTAAAAAATAGAAAGGAAAGAACAATAATATAATAAGTTGACACAGGTGAAATATAAACATTAAATAATTTCACCTGATAACATAAACATACTTTGAACTCTTAAAGTTCAAATAGTTGGAAGACAACATAGCAAAACCAATTTTGCAACACAAATCTAGGGACTAGGATTGATGTTTTATACAGATGAGTGAATACTAGAAAATTCATAGATTTTAAACCCCTTCACAACATTTTCATATTCAACTAGCCTAACAGCTCTCAGATTAGAGGACAAACCTGAAAAGGCAACAACTGCAACAATTTTCTTTGGCACCTCTCTGATTTTCACAGACGGGTCCTTGGGCAATGGGAAGTTGGAACCATACTTTGAAGGCAACACAAAAGACATCTGCCACTTATCTTTGTCTTCCAACTGAGTAAAATCGCAAACAATTAAGATAATTATGAAAGAAAAAATAGGGGCTTTTTATTTGTAAGAAAACGGCCAAATAGGCTGAGCTACACTAGATCTCCTATTTTCCCATAACCTTTCCCCACCCAACCCCAGCAAGATTTGAACCCCCGACCTCCACTATACACATGTGGTGTTTGAACCGTTGGGCTGTCCCCTTGGAGACAAAATCAAAGGAGCTTAAATTTTCACTAAAACAGAAGAAACATTAAATATGTGCCTTCAACCTTTTAACTTAACCACTTGTGATTTACATACACTACAATACAAGAGTAATCAAATAATAATTGATATTTAGCTCTTAGAACAATCAAACAAAGAGAAAGCAGTGATTACACTACTGGAATTAAGACTTCTAGTTATTCAATCAATCATAATAATATGATAAAAAAAAAAATAGCTTGCTATATATGACAACCTTTGACGTTAAAAAATTTCAACTTTTGTAATTCGACAGAAATGCATTATATATAATGAATATCTAAACTTGAGGAATTTCAGATATAGTTCATTCCTATTAACTGTGACCGGCGATGAAGCAAGAAACATTTGGTTCTTTTTTCCAAAATATCTACCAGGTCACAAATTTCTAAAGTACACTAACTTATCTTCTCGGTAGAAGCTTACCCTCTTTGTAATAACCGGAGTAGTCATCTCCATCTTTTCCCCATCAGATTGAGATTTACGGGTGAAAACAGGTGTTGTCATCTCCATTTTATCCTTTGTTGTATTCTATAACAGCATACTTATGTCATGAGCACAATAACGGTGACAGAATGTTAATGAAGTACCATTACATACAGATGACTACCTTACCAAACAGGTACTCAGCTAAGACATTAAAGGACTGAGATGCACCACTGAAGTCAAAACCTTTCTTCCCAGGCATTGTTGTCTCTGCTATAAAGTAGGGCTAATTCACAATAACAACCCAAAATTAACTAAAAACAACCAAAAGACAGAGGCCAGGGCACAGAAAATATAACTTGACTCCCATAAAACAATAACCTCAGTATGCACTACTAAACAAACAAAAAAAGATTAGGAAAACAATAATGTCAATCATACCTCAATTTCTCTGATCTCGTACTGGTCTGTCCTGCTCAAAACCTTGAACTTAACTGTCTCAAGATCCGGAACTAAACAATAACGGAAGGACACTCATTTAATACCCTAATTCTATGGCACATAAACCTAACTCCACAAAATTACACAAAATAAACAATCAATTCAAGCCAAAATGAAACCATTACCTGACATCAAAGCTTCCTCCAAATTTCGACTCTCGAAAGTTTTAGGAAACACATACTTAGCAGTCTCCGTTGCCAAGTCCACCAACACTGAAATCAAGTTAAGGAAAAAAAAAATCATAAAACATTCAAATTAGTACAAAAAGCAGAGAATTGGAAATGAAGTATTTTTGGAGTGTAAGGGAGGTAATCGGAGAGAACATTTACGTCGCTGAGAGACGGAGGAGGCTTGGGAGGTGAGGGCGAAGACGAGCGAGATTCGAGCCTCGAAAGCGGACATGGTCCTTCTCCGCGGCGGAGCTAGGGTGGTTTTATCGGTGGCCATGGCCTTCGTGACGGTGTGGATTGGTCGGTTTGGGACTGTTGAAGCGGCGATGAGGGTTTTGGGTGGAGATTGAGTGATCGCTGAAGGCTTGTATGGAAGCATTTTGAGATTCTTGAATTAGGGTTTTCGGATGCTGATTTCAGATTTTTCGTTCAAATTTCAGTTGCAGTGTGGGTGGGGCTTGGTGATCACGAATAGAGTGGTGGTTAAGATTTTTCCCGGGAATTGATATTTGCTAAATTTTGTCTAATTGGAGTTATTTTGCAACGATACCCCTATATTTTTCAATATTTTCTCACATGGCATATTTGGCAAAATTGTAGACAAAATTAGTCACTTGTGTCGAAAACTATAGCTAACAATTTGAACTCAAAGCGGACTCTATTTTGCAATCGACCGACCACAAATTGTCATATGGCGGAAATAGTAACAAATATAAATATTCATATCTTGGTAAGAGAAGAGGATTCTCACCATTTCATATATAAATTCTATTAAATTATCTCTAAAAACGCTTTCTAGAGCTTTTGTAATTTTTGCCGAAATTTTATCCACACTTGATACGGTATCTCAGTCACATTCGAAGTCGCCGTTGTTCAATGTGTTGTCTTGCGCAAGTCACAAGACCTAGACACCCCCGGCCGATGTACTTAACATCGGACGCCGAGAGTGGATATTGAAAATAAAACGACACAAATTTAATCCAAATTTTCGTTATACGTCCTCGAACTTTTTACACATGTCTCTATAATTTGATGAAAATTTTCATTTTTGCCTCACAAATTTCATTCTTGTCAGTGGCTCAAAACCAATGAGCTCCAATAGTTTGAAGTGGCATTCTCACGTTTGGAATGTTCTTTTTTCTTTCTTGCAATAATGTTCTCTCTTCTCTTTTCTTTTTGGTGTAAACCACCGGTTTAATCCGGTTCGGAGCTTTGTCACAGTTAAGAATCATCACCCCTTCCCATAGATGTGTTTAGAGGGAATAATGTTCTCTCTTTCTATTAGCTATAAACTTTTCACTGATCTCATCAAAACCTAACAGAAAAAACTGTAACAAAAATGGGTGCACAAACAAACTACCAATATCATGAATCAGAAATTTGCACAAAATCCTTAGTAAACACAATGTATCCTATGCCAGTTCCACCGCGAAAAATAGAAATTAACAACAAAATTAAAGGTTCTAAACCATCAGAGCCTCTTGCTGGTAATGCCAAGAAACCACATCTTTGTATGCCAGGTTTCCCCCAAAAATATCCAAAGCGCTACCCACAGTAGCGTCCACACGTCCAATACCTGCGGCGTTTATCATATCTAAATCTGACATTACTGTGACCCCTCCTGCATAAGTCACAGGAATCTGGCACCAAAACCATGTAAAAATGAGTCGATGTGATGAAAGTAACCTGGTTAACTGTGAGACTGAAACTATTCAATGCCTCTAATTCTAACCATTTACTGCAGGAAATTGTGACAGACTAAATAAAATTAAGAGCACATCATAATCACAGATGCAGGAGAGTTTATCCTCACCGGAGAGTAATTGCCGAGCAATATCACAAGATCTTCATCTATTCCCAGCCTGCAATGAACATTCAGTTGTAACCAGATCATTTTGGGGAAAACGATGTTCATGTATAATGCATTCCTCACATGTACTGTGCCAAATTCATGTTGGCTAAAACTTTAAGATGGTGCAAGTAAAAGTGTGCTGGTACAAGCTAAAACTTCATGTTTTCTCACAATTGAATTGAATTTCTCATTAAAAAAATCCCAACCATTAGCTTTGAGAGCTTACTGGCAATAGTAAACAGTTTAAGACACTTTGCAGCAACACTGTTGGCTTCTGGATATTTTAAGGCAGCTATTCTGATGACGGTTTGCCGCAGTTCAAGTAATAAATTCTAATAATCTCACCAAGCTTTGAACTAAATATCTGGCATTTGATATGTGTGTATCCTATAAATCACCTGCTATAGTGCCATCTCTATGGCTGATAGTGTTTAGAGAAGAAACATCAACTAAGGGCAGCATCAATCCCTTCTTCCTCAAATTGGGGCCAATCCATTCTTTTAAAATGATTCACGGTAAAAACTCGATTGTAGAAAGTTCAAGCTCTCAAGATTGAATGGCAAGAACATCACTTGTGATTCCAAGGAACACTCTGACCATAGATTACTATGAGAAGGTCCACATCCTCGATGAAGCATCAATGTTTAACAACTTTGATTTACTATTATAAGCTAACATAATAGACATCAAGAATATAACCTAGAAACGTTAAGTCATTGTGTTCAAATTTCTGTGAAACAGGAGAAGAAAAGTCACATATTTGTGTCAATGGGCAAGGAAAGGCAAATGTTAAGGACTTACTTTTTCCCTTCAACATCAACGCCATGGACCAAAAACTCATCTGCATAGTTAGCAAGAAATTCTAATACTTCCTCATCAAGATACACATCACTGAACTTCTGCCATCTATCAGTGACAATAGCATATTTACCTTCCTGCAAATCAAAATCAGTATATTGAGGACAAAAAAATGGTGCGTGAAACTTTAGAAAATGAATCTCAAAATAGCCCCACGCACGCACTCTCTCTCTCTCTCTCTCTCACACACACACAGACAAAAAAAAAACTGAGACTCAAAGGGCTCTCAAGAATTCAATGCTTATTAGTTCAATTTTTGCCTACAATATTGTATTTAAACAAGGCCGAATCTTTTCAAGACTCACTGACATATTAATGGCAACCAAAACTAATGTTCAAACCCAATAATGAATTTGTTAAATACACAATTAAACTGGAAGCCAGAGGATAGTCTCAACTCTATGGGGCACAGATAAGCAGAGGTTCAGCTCAACATTTGTTTCATACCTTCTTTCTACAGCTAAGATCCAATACAAGCCTCTGTTTTCCAACAACACGAACAAGATCCTTAAGCCTATCAAGGTCCATTTGTCCATTGTTGAATACATACTGAGTAGTGGAACAGAGAATAAACAATTAAGTATTTTGATAAAAACATCAAATTCAAGAAATAATCATATTAAGCAATTTAGAAGTCACATAAATTAATTAGTATGAGACAAATATTTCCTAATAGAGCAAGATATGTGGGATCATCCTTACCTGCCCCACTTTCACAAAATCCTTACACACAAGACTACTTATGTATTTTGTTTTAGTGAGAAGTTAGATGGTAACAAGGATGATGGCGTTGTAAAGTATGTATTTTACTCCGACAAATAAATGTAAATATAGTTAACAAAGAGGGAAGATATTACTGATGTGACAATGACATGGCTGGCTCCTTCCTCTATGTAACTCAAAGCATTCTCTGTGTTGATCCCACCTCCAACTTGCAAACCACCTAGATTTAACCAGTCCTCACCATAAGTTCAGCAGATGGAAAATCTGTATGTTTTAGACAAATCATCAACCGTAGAGATCAAAGGTGCGGCATCCATCTCGCAATGCCAGTAGTAACATAAGAATCTAAAGTGATATGATTGACTTATCACCTAAGAAACACAGAAAATTGTTGCAAACAAGTAATGGTTCTTCGGCTTTAAATTTCCTACTGTGTAGTGTTCTGACAAGATAATATGAAAATCCACAAGTCCCAACATAAACAGACCTGCAGAAATGCACCGAACAATGCAAATAGAATTCCTAACAAGCACGTACTTAGTTAGCAAGGAAAAAAGTGTTCCCTTGGACAATTAGGTTTAACTCTGAACCAGCTAAATCCAGGGAGGAAACTTCATACTTGCCTATGGTCTCTCACAATCTCTTATTGACATGAAATACGTTCATCTAGACACTAATTATCGCATTATAAATAAAATTTTAACACAATTCCAAAATGTTGTTGTGAAAGAATATGAACCTGAAAAAGCGTACCAAACTGCCAACTTCATAATAGCACATGTGAACTCAACCATTGACAAATACTTGATCTAGATGCATTGTTAACATTGATAACCAAAACACGTGTGATTTATTTGTTCATTTATTTATCAAAAGAACGTATATATATAGGGGGAGAGAGAGAGAGAGGATCCTAAGCCAATACATATTTGGCTTGGGCTAAGCCACCTAAGAGGTTATGACACCTCATAAAAGTATTTGGATCCAGCGGGTCGCTCCGGTCCCTCTAATACACTTGGGCGGGTATAAGTGAATTTTAATGAGGTGGCAACATCCATTGGTTTGGCTTAGGTTAAGACAAATTTGATTAGGCTTATATTCTTTTCTCTCTATATATATGAAGCAAAAGTTTTTGGCTTAGGCTAAGCCAAGCCCAATGAGGCGATGACACCTCATTAAATTTCATCCACACCCACCCAAGTGAATTTGTGGGAGCGAATCGACCCGCTGGATCCATGATTTTAATGAGGTGTCATCACCTCATTAGTGGCTTTGCCTAAGCCAAAAACTAATTGGCTTAGACTCCCTTTACCCCATATATGTGTGTGTGTGCGCGCGCGCACTGACATCCAACTTTGATCGTAATCGGCAACATCATGAAGTAATGAAGCAAACAATATAATTCACAACCAAAGCTAACAATGACCTACCAGGATAGGCATGCAATGCTTCGATAGCAGCAGCTTTGCTCAAAGGATCTGCTCCTAGCATGATTACATGTCCACCAGTCAATCCATCTTCTTTGTAGAGATTTGCAAATTCTGCTGCTGACTTATCTGACTCAAAGTTCGTTACAAGAGTTGATCCATCCTCCTTTGAATCCCGAAGGGTTGATCCCACAATTTGTTTCACTTTACCCTGATTCATATTTCAAATAGAAGAAAGTCTACACATCAATTACAGTCTTACTGAGCCAACATTACAATGACTTAATTAAACATGGTAGACAAATAGATCAGAGTCTTATACCAACTAACTTGTTATAAGGATATTATTGACAATTCATGCAAAACCGACATACTCAAAAGGAAAGAGGATAATCGTTTTGGAACAAAATATCAAAGGAAACAAGGACACTCATTTTGGAATGGAGGGAGTAATAATTTGCATGAAACCGCCAATTGACACAAATTCTATGACTTTCTGCGAGATCACATATTTGAAGACCTAAACTTGGGCATTGTATCAAAGCTCTGAGCACATTTTCCTTTGGCATTTTAGCATGTGGGTCTGATAGCATAAGCTTGAAAACCTAATACCCAGATCATTGAAATTCAAAACAGCATGTTCTTTGCGGTGTTTCTCATCCAATTAAACAGAAAGACCAGCAATATAATTGAACCGTAAGTAGCTGAAACAACATGACGGAGAAGAATAAAACAAACTAAAAATGACAAATTTATATGAAGGTACCTTGTGAATGTCAATGCAGGGGCGGAAACGCATTGCACACCTAATAGATACTGGCCGCGATTCTACATGAACAAAATCACACAAAAAATTAAACGTTGAAACAGTATAAGCAAAGAGAAATGTGGAGGATGAGAATGAATTGGAAGCAGAAGCGAGCTTACTCGAGACTGGAGACGATGACGAAGAAGGCGTGACTTTGCAGATTCGAAGCTTGTCCCTGCCATAGATGGAAGAGCTCAAAGTTCCGCCGAGCAAAGCGACCTTGGACGCCGGAGCGGCACGGAAGCTCCCAATTGTCATCTTGTGTGTGTGCGCCTTATTGACTGTGAAGCAGGCAAAGCAAAATGAAGACTTTAGTGATGTTGTCGTTAGGGTTTGTTTGTGTATAAAAATTCCAACTTCATTTTTGGGCAAAATGTTCAGCTCCTGTTAAGAGGCGCCGGCGGCCATTTCCATTTTTGGGTCGGGTTTGTCCGTGATGAAGAAACCCACCCGAGTCCGATCCGATAAATTTTGAATCCGGCCACTAGTCCGATCCAGACCCAAAAAAATGGTTGGATCGGATATCGGGTGCTACAAATTAGAAAAAAGTGCTAAAGTTGTGATTTGAAGTTGAACTCGTCGGTATCTGAAATCTCATTTGATGGGAAAAATTTATTCATTTTACACTAAAAATTTGAATCTTTTAATAGATCCGATAAAATTTGAAAATCTCAATGTTGCAAGCTCAGTAAATGATGGAGATCCAAAAAATGGTGGGGGTGACGGATTCTGCTTTGCAGGTCTGCCCGTCAGTCTAGTTAGAAATCAAGGTTCTTGCCATGAAAAGTGAGATCTTTGGGCGTGTTGTTTTGAAGGCTTAGCCTTTGATCTTATTTGTGGCTTTAGTTTTGGTTCGTATTGGGATTTGGTAAATTTGTTTGCTGAGACTATGGTGTTCTCTTGTCCTATTAGTTTGCGGTTACATTACCGCGGTCTTGCGTGGTATCAGACCTTAGTTACATAGATAATTTAGTGATCTGGATTATTGTGTGTATTATGTTGGACAACTCTATTCGATTGATAATATATGATTCCATTCGCCTTCAACAAAAAAATCTCATTCCAATTATTTCTCAAATTAAATTCTGATAACTCTTAAATCAATTTAAATATGACCAAGTTCAATCCAAAATTCGAAATGTCAACTTTACTTCAAATTAGGCCAAGTTAAAATCCCCAAAAGGGTAAATATGGCATTTGACCAACGTGATCCTCTCATCCCGCATTTCCTATTTGGAGAGAAGCTCCAATTGTGAGCCACAAGACAACCTCTGGGTCTGGCCTTGCCATCAAGATTCTTCCACGCCCATCAGGACCCATCCTGCAAAGCTCTCTCGCTTCTCCAATGGTCAAAACATCGTAAAAATCCAATCTTCACAGGGAAGAATCAGATATCAATGGCCTCAATCTCCACTTGCTTCACTCTCTCACCCAAGCTTCGCTACTCTCCTCACTCGGTCTTCTCTTCCACTCCCTTGCTTTCTCCCAGATTCCCCAATTATTTTCCCCTTATCCAAACACCCATTGTCCACAGAAGCTCATCCAGAACTGGCAACTCTAGGGTTCTGCTTCCGGTCGTCGGAGCTGCTGGCATTGACGTGGCCGCCGGAATCAGGCCCGGAGGTGCCGTCGAGAGCGATAAATTGCCTTCCGATGTGCGAAAGCGCGCCATGGATGCCATTGACGCCGCCGGAGGAAGGGTCACCATCGGAGACGTGGCGAGCAGAGCGGGCCTTAACGTCAATGAAGCTCAGAAAGCATTGCAAGCTCTGGCTGCTGATACAAATGGCTTCTTGGAGGTACTTTTTTATCACTTCAATATTTTAGTACTTGAATATGCGCAATTAGTTCATGTTGTTGTTAGTTTTATGCTATGGATGGGCTCTTTGAAGTTCTTGATTTCGTGAATGCAATTGCTTTCAAGATGGTCTTAAACAGGTTTCAGACGAGGGAGATGTTCTCTTTGTATTCCCGAAGGATTATCGGTCCAAACTTGCTGCAAAATCTTTTAGGATAAAGTTGGAACCTGTTCTTGAAAAAGGGAAGGTATGGGTTGTTCTCACGTTATGTGTTGTTATCGGTTGTTTTGGCCGTTGGTTGATGCTTACCGTCTTTTGACAGGCTGCTGCTGAGTATGTAGTGAGAGTTTCATTTGGGACTGCACTGATTGCATCAATTGTTATTGTTTACACCACGATTATTGCACTTGTTTCTTCAAGCAGAAGGTATCTGTTGACATGATTTCTAAAATCCTTGCAAAGTCTTTCTACTTTAGTGGGGACTTGACTTTAAGGTTTATTTTTTGATGACAGTGAGGATGATAACAGAGGAAGGCGTGGCAGATCATATGATTCGGGGTTTAATTTTTACTTCAGTCCGACTGACCTGTTCTGGTAATAACTTTTGATAAGTTTATAAACCACTATGACTAGAACTAGGTTTAGGTTCGTCAGCGGTTCTACCTCAGTCAAACCAGATAGTTTTCATTTAGTGGCTCCCATATTTATATTAATGTACGCAAGATATTGTGATGCTTTATGGTTTGCAGTTGTTCCTATGATTATATTTATACATGTTTATGCTTCATGTAATTTCACATCTTACAAGCGCTGTGGGCTAATGGAGTTAATCAGGCTTGCTTTTAATCTTATATTATGCCACTTTGCTTTACTTATAACTGTCAATGCAAGTTAAAGATGAACCTTTTTATAGCACATCAACAAGAAAAAACTTGATTTTCAATGTCAGTTGAATAAGATATCGAGTTTAAGGCATACTGTATAGAGCTCCTCCATATTCAGTTTTCCCAGTTTAATGCAGTTATCAAGCTTGAATTTGGAAGAAAGTTGTGACAGTATCATCGTAATTTTGTGTCATGAAGGTACTGGGATCCAAATTACTATAGGAGGCGACGTGTACAAAAGGACAATGAAGGAATGAATTTCATTGAATCTGTATGTAAAAAACCGAATCATATATCATATTTTGATTGTTTATTCCTGCACCTTATGCATGGCTATCTTGCAGGTTTTCTCATTTGTATTTGGGGATGGTGATCCAAATCAAGGAATTGAAGAAGAGAGGTGGAAGTTGGTAATATACGAGCACTGAATTCAGTGGTCCGTTGCTTTTCAACATTTTAGTTTTGTTCATAGGATATACTTTTAGAACTTTTAAGACTCTTAGTTCTATTACTTGGTTATGCTAGTAAACCTTGCAAAGATCCTTCAGATCTAAATTGAACTCATATAATTAGATGCTTCCAGCCAAATGCTTGTTTTTGCCTATGTGATTGTCCAATTTGAATTTTGGAAAACTTTAATATGAGTTACTTAGTATCTTTTTGCATCAGAAAACTATTAAAATGAAAAGCTTATTTGAAGATTTGAGTGAATACTTTTTATTATATTAGAATCCATAGCTGGTGCTGTATTTATCCTGTATGAAAAGGCTAAAGTAAATTGTTTTAGTTAAACAAGACTAAAAATGTTTATGGATAGTTGAACTGAGTTTATACATTTTCTGGACTGAGTTTTACTTCTCACTTCACTGTACTTGGTCACAATTTACTAGAGAGGGTGAGATAGTAGATTAACTGGATATTATAAGCTAGATGCGAGCAAGGAGTAGTGGTTCTGTACGTGTTTCATTCAGAAGACTAGAAGAGTACTTTTCAAGGGGGGATTTATTATGTGAGAGCTGTAATTAATGGTGTTAAGTTGATTTGGGACAGCAGTGGTTATTATCTTTTGTTATTTCTGGTTTTCCTTGGAGCTCGTAACTTAGTTCAAATGACGTGCAAATAACTAGCAGATCTGCAGGGAAACTAATGATGGTTTGTCACTGCAGATTGGAAAGTACATAAGTACTAATGGTGGCGTTGTTACAGCTGAAGAGCTTGCTCCTTACCTTGATCTAGAAAATAATGATGGGGTATGTCTATATTTGTCATAACCTAGCTTGTCACCGAAACCAGTATGTTTCTCATTCTTGAATTAACATCCTTAATCGTATTCTAGCTTGAAGGGTTGTTTCCCCTTCTCCTTTACAAGTATATTAACTGCAACGGCAAAATATTACCCCTTGTTATTATTGTTTACAAGTATAATGTACATATTGATTTAGATGTTATTAGTCAAGTCTGTTACTTAGTTTGGTACTCTTACCTACTGAAAATTGTGAGGCACTAAAATTTTCCCTGCAGCTGCTTCATTTCATTCTTAATTCTTATTTTGCCTTGTGACCTTGCTTTGTTGGTTCCAGAATGACGAGTCTTATATCTTACCTGTTCTTTTGCGTTTTGAAGGTCAACCAGAAATAGATGATGAGGTATGTTAATCTATTTGGATATGATCTTATGATGTGCTTCCTTTCCAATGCTATAAATGTTGATATACTTTTTTTAATGACTTCATAAATATATGCTCAAACTGTGTGTACTGTAGGGAAATATCTTGTATCGGTTTCCATCACTACAGCGTACTGCTGCTTCTAAGGGGAGTGGAAGGAAGGAATATGTGGGGAAAAGATGGGCTGATTGGGTTGAAGAGGCTGGGAATTTTTTCAAGGAGAAAAGATGGCAGTTCAGGTTATTCATTTATGTGTTGCTAAATTTATTTTCTTGACATTTATTTAGGAAAATTGCATTAAGATGTGTTTCATGATATGGTAATTGTTAATCTTTCAGTAAGGCAAGTGGATCCGAAAGAGCGTTGGTCATTGGATTGGGTGCACTTAATCTAACCGGAGTGATTGTTCTTGGAGCCATGTTAAAGTATGATTTTCTTAACTTTGACCATTTAGTTGGTGGCTATACTCTTTCTAATGTCCTCACTTTTATCTTCATTGAAGGGATTTGATTATTAGACCGACCGGATTCATTTCATTTGTTGCTGACATATTTCCTCTGCTTCAGGTGTGATGTTGTTTCAGTCTCTAAATTAATAAATTGCTTACCATATCATTTCAAAGTTAACTATCAGTGAATTACATCTTCTGGCTTGTGGGACTCATATTATATTATATGCTTTTTAATTGGAACAGTAAAAGTATGGTAAAGGGTGTATAATTTTCCTTGACGAAACTCTATACTATTTCAGATCTATGCTGCTTCTTTCTTTGCTATTCCTCTGGTGCGGTGGTTCTTGGTTAACCGGAGGAATGCTGAGATAGATAAGAGAAACCGTGCAAGGGAACTATCTGCTAAAGCCCTTGGATCACCAGATCTTTCATTGAGGCGAAAGGTATTTCTCATTTACAGTGAATGCGAATAGTCTGAAACTTCACATTCATGCTTTGAATCAACCAGTGTAGCAATTGTGTGTGTGTGTATATATATTATTTCCATATTCTCACTCAACTTTAACTGACTTTGCCTATTATAACTTGCGCTCAGTGGCATGGTTTCTGTTCCTTCATAGTGTTGAATCTGCTATTTCACGTGAAAAATGAATCGAACATAGACACTCTTGGAAAACTGATTTTTTATCTTCCCCTTTTTCTTTCTGTATTCAGCTCCTTAGCGCTCGGGACATGGCCCAGAAAACAGTGATTGGACAAGATCGAATTGTGTACAGTACAGAAAAGGACTTGCTTGAACAAGACTACGAGGCAAGAGATTGGGACAAGCGATTCCGCGAGATAGAGTAGTCAGATTGACAAGAGCCCACTTTAATTCTGTACTTTCGAACAAATAATATGTAACAGAAAGGCGTTTACCCCCAATGATTGCTCTCTAGGCACACAGGTGGGATTGGGAAAGGCTGGGATCTGTATCATGATGCTGTATTGATTTTGTTCATATTATTGAAGACAATAAGTGTATATGTTTACATTCACATCTGAAATCATGAATCTGACCCACTCCATCTCTCAAAAATAACTTTATGTTTGTACCACAAATTGTTCTTTAATGTTGTCTGGTGATAGGTACCGATCAAAACACTTTGATTCTTACCTATTTGTACCACAAACTGTTCTCCAGTTCTTACGTAGGTCGAGTCTTCAATCTTACCCGTTAGTACCACAAATTGCTCTCCAATTCTTATGCAGACCGAGTGATCCTACAAAAGAGAACGCATTAACCTTATGTAGGTCGAGCCTTGATTCTTTCCAGTTTGTACTACAAACTGTCATCTAATTCTTAGAGGGCTGAAGGAATTAATAAAGAAGTAAAAGGGTTGATAGCCCACGAACACATGTACCCTGCCCTGGCCGAGCGCATGCATGGTACATTATTCTTTCGCCCATTCTGAGCAAATCCTGCTCCAGGTCAGGACGTGGTGACCTCGAGTGGAGCTCAAATTACTAATTCACTGTCAATAAAGAACTCTAGGCATCTCAAAAAATGCATACCTTTCCCCTTAAGATCTATAGAAAAGAAAGATCTCCAAGAAATGGAGAGCTCAACTAGGATTAGATACTTCTTTGACTCCTTGTCAATCTTTCAAAGGTATCATCAATGGTAATTTTTTAAATTCTTATTTGGTGATTTACCATTAATTATTTGGTCATATAGATATAGGTGTCATTTATACAGTACTTTTTTAGAATGTAAACAATACGTCATGTCTTTTAACAGTAATTAATGGCATACCAAAAATGGAGTAATCAATAAAATTCACTTGCTATTCTGAAATTGATAAGAATCACACACAGAACAGTGAGAACACTGTAATATGCATTCACAAAAGAAATAGTTGAGACCAAATGACAATTAATTACAAACTCAAGCAGTGATCAGTTCTTGCAATCTCTTTTAACAGACTTTTACACCCAGCATTTAAAATTTGTGTGGGAAAAACAGCAGGAGTCGCTACCACAATTGGAGTAATGCGACAAGAATGTAAGTTCTTGAAGATAACTGTAGAATGTATTTACAAATGGCTTCTCAAGTGATGTAGGACATCAGAATACCTGCCATAAAAGATAAATGAAATTATATGGAAATGGTAAAAAAAAGGTATGTGGACAACAAATATCAATAACAGCCTATGAGTGTGTGTGTGAGAGAGAGAGATCCAGATGTCCAGAGCATGGTAGGGCAAACATTTAGTCATGAGGAACAAGAACGATAATAAGAGTAAAAGGAAAGACTAGAAAATCATTGATAAAGATTATGCGCTCACCAAAAACTATGAGAGTACATAATATTGCCAGCGTCAATATCAAGGAACGTCGATTATTAGCCAGAACATAATAAGGAAACCTTTGATATCTTGCCCTGCATGTCTGAAACTGGTGCATAGTCTTCCTTAAGATCCCACAGCATAATCCATGCAAACTTCGACTCCCAGATGCTAAACCTATTCCCAAACGCTGACCCTATCAAAGAAAAGCAGATACCATTAAACATCCACAGCAACCTTGTCCAATATATACAATTGCTTTAATGAATGACAGATCCTTAGAAACTCAATCATTAGTAATTAACAGATTTATATATGTACCTTGTGGTCAACAGAAAAATATATGCCAGAATTAACTGATAATGTTACTTCTGAAAAATAAGTTTGATGGAGTATGTCATTAGTACAGGTAGATATAAGATTACCTGAGCAGCACAAGAAACATCAACGTACGATGAAGAGTGCCCTTGTTCTTCTTCATCTTTCAACTTCTTTGTAAATGTCCTTCCGACCCTACTCCCATATGCAGTCCACAGATTGTTGAAGAAACCAAAGAGGTTGGTTCTACTACTATAACCTCTCAGCTTGTTCTCATCAGAGCAGCTTTTAGGTTTGGCTCGATTAGCTTCCAAATCCCAACTTACATCCTCACCATGTCTATCACAAGAGGCCTCTTGAAGAGAACCTAATGCTTCTAAACCCAGTCTTGTAGAATAGTGAGAACCCACCTTCCTCAAGTTGCTATCAAAGCTACGGCTGGTATGTACAGCTCCAATTATGTTGAGGTTCTCAATTTCTCTATTTTTATGCTCAACTATCTCACAAGTAGCATCTTTTGAAGTAGAAGCTGTGGTTGGATCAAGAAATCTTTTCAATATATTATGTTCTGACTCACCATGATCTAAATGTTCCATATGATCCCCTCCAGAAAGAAATAAGGCCAACCCATCTCTATCTTGTTCATTTAAGTTGACCCATTCTGTAGTATTCATAGGATACCCAACTAACGAGTCCTCTAAGCTTTTTTCGACGTGAATTATCTGTTCTCTGATGGCCCTCACAAACTGCTTGTGTCTGAAGATCACATCTTCTCTCATTCGTGACTTGTCAGATATAGTGGACGTGTTGACAGCTCTTTCAAAATCTTCTAACTAATTTGTGAATAAAAGAGGGAGAAAGATGAGCATTTAAACGACCAAAAAAATCGCTGACATCTGACATAACAGCATTACAAATACCTGCCATTTTGCTGTTTCAAGGGTAGTTGCAAGATCACGCCTATGATAATCTATAGATGTAAGCAGCTTCTGGTCTGGATTATCATCTTGATAAACACTTAACTCATGCAAAAGAAGACGGAAAATGGTATCCATCCTACAGAGCGAGCAAAAACACTTGAGAGTTTCAAGAGGCTATATAAAGCATAAGCCCACTCACAAAGTCACATCGCAATTTCAGTGCATATACAAGCAAAACTCTCATGCTAATTCTTGAAAAAAAAGTTACCAAATGTACACATTATGCTCTTACTTTTAGTGGCATATATGCAACACACACATTATTTAACTGTTTTTAGTGGCCAACTTCAACAGAACTATAAGTATATAAACTTGTTGAATGTTCCAACAAATATATTAAATGACAGGTGACAACCAAGAAGAGGTCTGTAACAATTTTTACCTGTAAATAGTAAATAAGATACTTCCAGTATTGGCAAAACTGAGAACAAAGGAAAGTGAAAAATCTCTCCCAGAAACTTGGGTTCTGTATCAAATTGAGCTTAGAAAAATGCAGCTACAAGCCTATGACCAGTTCTCAACAACCCACCATCCAAAATTTTCCAAAAATAATCAAACATTTCCAGAAAAATTACTGACCTGTCTGCTGAGTCTTGAACCACTTCGGCGGCCGAGAACAGAGGGTCCGATTCCCATTGCTTGAAGCCCGAACCCATTATCACTACGTCGGCTCCAAACTATATAGCCATTTACATTTCCACAAAAAGAAGATCCATTTTTAACTGATTCAGATTCTGAGTAAACAAATCATGGTGGATCAGACAAATCGAGGAGGGAATCGTATTGTAATAGCAGAAAATTTTACAGGATCGTTAATGGTTACAAAAACAAAAGTGTTTGTGGAGGAATTGGATGATTTAGGGTTTAGGGTTACAGAGAAGAAAAAAAATCGAAATTTTCAGGAAAGGAGGAAAGGTGAAGCCTTTTCGCCAGATTGTAGGGTGGGTGGTGGAGGTCTTTTCGGTCATTTCAGAGCTGGGAGAATACCGTCAAAAGGTTCAAGGAGGACGGTTCCGCCGTAACGGTGAAGAGAAATTATCAACTGCAAGATCGACCAACGCTTACGGTAGTCACCTCCATTCAGTATT
>JAYMTK010000712.1:0-19799 GCA_036897405.1 Pelargonium myrrhifolium
AATTTAACGGAAAAGTTAACGGAATTTGGTTTTTTGCAAGTTTGGAGGGTTATGTGCTAACGAAAAAAGTTGAGGGGGGTCATCTGCCAAACCTTTAAAATTTTGGAGGGTCATCTGCAATTATCCCTTGATTTTATTACCACTATGTTCTTCAGAGGGAGCTCTCATGGTATTGATCTCTTGATGTGTATTAACACCGAGGCTCGAACCTGAGACCTCGGGGCCAAGTGAAATCAATTACATGACCTACCGAGTATTCGCAGTAGTTCCTAGAATATGTGTCACAAAGCATTAACATATATCTTGGTGGACTTTATGTGCTAGAGATGTTAAAGTCAAATGTTAGTCAGATTCTTGAGAGTTTTGTAACCTAATCCTTTGAATTGTGAAGTCTTCCGTATTTCATAGTATGCTATGATCTATTTACCAATTGCTAATTTTAACCTTTCTGAAATGAGAGCAGATGCAATGCATTGGAAATTAAAGGATGTGATCACTGATGAGGAATTGATTGAGTTTCATTTTTGAAGTGTGAAAGAGAGAAAAATAATTCCACGTCTGGTGTGGCGGTGGCCTACTCTACATGAGAAGAAAAGCTAGCATGCAAATTTGGATTGAAAATGAAATTTCTACCAACTTTTCTTTATTTGTTTGTAGTTGGGAATTACAGACTCAAGTTGCTTTCCTTTTATATTTAGATTGGTATTCTAATATTTTTATGTGATAATTAATTCTATACATATGCTATGCTATGTGTTATACACTAGGGTAATTAGTTCTTTTGACCTCTTCTGTTGTCGATAGGGTAACTATAGATTTTCATTATTTACAAACTCAAGTTCCATATTTTTATCGATTTGGTTTTTTTTGAGTTCTCAAGTTCAAGTCCCTGCACTAAAAATAATAGGTGAAGTTTAGGGTTAAATTAAAAGAGTTACCCTATTGCGTAATTTAACTAATAAAAGAAATAATTACATTTTCTTATATTAATTGGCAAACACGTAAGACACGTGTTATTTATGATCTTCAACAGACAAATATACTTTTGGGCCCTCTATGACTCTATCATTGCATTTGCTTCAAAGTTCACAACCATCTTCTTTTTCCTTTCCTCATTTACAAACTACAACCACAAATTCATGACATCAACTTTTAAGAAAATTAATCAAACATTGTCTACTGATAATTCCTCCCATACTATCCCAATCAATAAAAAATGTCATCTTTAATTTTCATAAAGTTGAAGAATAATTTATTACTGTTCGTCTTTGTGTCATTTTCTTTTACAGTCTTAACATCAATTTTACTTTCGGAAACTCAAACCTATTTTACAGGAATATTATATATTGGAACATCAACATTTTCTACTTCAGATATCATTACTAAATTGTCACTCCATCAATCCAGTTATATTATAAAATTTTGGAACCATGTCTTTTCATTCTGAACTTAGTTTCTAAAAATAGAAACAAACTACTTTCCCGTTAAGTGCGATAAAGAAAACATGCAAAAAAGGATGGAACTTGATGAGAAAGTTTCAAATACAGTAAAATTCGAGTTTGTAATTGTATCAACAGTAATGGCTTCTGTGAAGAAATTGATTTGATTTTTGACAATTTAATTTGTAGCAAACACTGTACAGCATGGACACACATACAGTGCTTGGCTTTATCTCATTGTTCACTGTGTACTGCTTTTGCTTTTTAAATTTTTCAGTTGTGCTGTGAGAATCTGGAGTAGCACCCAATTTTCTCATCCTTTCCTGCATACCAAACAGACCATAAGTCACCCATTTATGAATGTCCTACTCTCAAACTGCTTCCTTTTCCTGCGAATCGAAAAGGGTCTTTGAGGCAACCTCCTATTTTCTTTCCCCGAATTAAAGTTTCCTCCTTTTGTTTGTTCTCTCTTTCAGCGGAGAAACGGAGGCTATGGAAGGTGGAAGAGGCGCAGCGGAGAAGAACGATGTCGTATTGACGATTGCGAGCTCCCAAGGAACTATCAAGCTCGATAGATACGGCTCCAAGAATCCTCACCTGGTCTCTTCTTCTTCTTCACCAAATGTGGAAATCTCTGAGCTCAAGAACCCAACCCTCGGAGTCCCAAACTCTCCTTCAACAGAAATGGCTAAACTCAGTCCAAGCTCAAACCTTTATAGTTCTCCTAAAACCCCGACAGAGACCAACTTGACAAGGAGGAGATCGTTATCGCGGTCCACGTTTTCGAAGCCCAAATCGAGGTTCGTGGAGCCACCAGAACCTGACGATGCTGACTTAGAAGAGGAGAACAAACCATTGGTAGTGAACTCGAACTCTGCTACTCCAAAGGACAGTTTGAAATCAGCCTCGCCTCTGATCGGATCTTCATCGGACGACGAAGAGGACGACGAAGAGGTCTACAAGACTGCAAACCTCAAGGTGAGTGAAAAAAGGCGCAAGAAAGTTAGAGTGTTCATGGTTGTTGAGTGGATTGCATTTGTGTGTATTATGGCTGTTTTGGTTTGTAGCTTAACTGTCAACAAATTGGACAACGTAGTGATTTGGGGTTTGGAATTGTGGAAATGGTGTGTTCTGGTATTGGTAATCTTCTGTGGTAGGTTGTTTTCGGCTTGGTCGCTGAATGTTGTGGTTTTCTTGATTGAGACTAACTTCTTGCTCAAGAAGAAGGTTCTGTATTTTGTGTTTGGGTTGAAGAAGAGTGTTCAGATATTTATTTGGTTGAGCTTGGTTCTTCTAACTTGGGTTCTGTTGATCAACCGAGGAGTCCAGAGATCTGAGGAAGCCACTAATATACTAAATCATGTTACTAGGGCTCTTGGTGCTAGCCTAATTGGTGCTGCAATATGGCTGCTCAAGACTCTGCTAATAAAGACACTAGCTTCAAAGTTCCAATGCTCTAGATTCTTTGACCGGATTCAGGAATCAATCTTCCATCAGTATGTTGTTAGGATCCTATCAGGGCCTCCACAATTTGAGTTGGGAGCAACCCTCAGGAATTCAAAGAGTAGTAGTGGGCATTTGAATTTCCGAAATGTGAAGAAAGAAAAGGAAGAGGAAATTGATGTTGACAAGCTGAAAAAAATGAAGCAAGGGAATGTTTCTGCTTGGACCATGAAAGGGTTGATAGATGTTATTAGAGGTTCAGGGCTGTCAACAATATCCAATACACTAGAGAGTTATAATGATGAAAGTGGGCACAGAAATACAGAGATTACTACTGAATGGGAAGCAAAGGATGCTGCTTATCGGATATTCAGAAATGTAGCTAAGCCTGGATCAAAGTAAGAATATATGCCTTCGAAAGCTCCGGGAATTTGTCAATTAGTTTTTGAATCGTCTGAATAATTCTTCTGTGTTAAATGTTCTAGGTATATAGAGGAAGAGGATTTGTTACGCTTCCTGTCAAGGGAGGAAGTTGATATTGTTCTTTCTATGTTTGGAGCAGCAGAAACTGGAAAGATCAAAAGATTAACTTTGAAGGACTGGTTGGTAGGTGCACACAAAGTAGTCTCAATCTTGATACAGAGCATTTTCCTATAGAGTTTCTGTCATGGCTCTAATGAACCCACTACTTGTGTGCAGGTTAGTGTTTACATCGAACGCAAATCATTAGCACATTCCTTGAATGATGCCAAAACAGCCATAGAGGAGCTGAACAGACTTCTCTCAGCCATTGTACTTGTTTTGGCCGTTATTGTGTGGTTACTTTTGATGGGGTTCTTAACAACCAAAATACTTGTCTTCATTTCATCGCAACTTTTGTTAGTAGCATTTATGTTTGGTAATGCTGCAAAGACTGTGTTTGAAGCCATCATATTTGTATTTGTGATGCACCCATTTGATGTAGGTGATCGTTGCGTCATTGATGGAGTACAGGTTATATCCTAGTTCATAGTAGTTTGCTTTGTTGGATCAGGGTTACCATTTTTCATTCTCTTTTTAAAATTTTAATTCAAACCTTGCAGATGGTCGTTGAGGAGATGAACATTTTGACGACAGTCTTCTTGAGATATGATAACGAAAAGATTTTCTATCCAAATTCAGCACTGTCGACAAAACCTATCAGCAATTTTTATAGAAGTCCTGAAATGAGTGATTCTGTGGAGTTTGCTGTTCATATTTCCACTTCTGTTGAGAGTATTGTAGCTCTTAAAGCTAAAATAAAAGCGTACGTGTCAACACTTTTGTGCTTGCTATTTATGTACTGGAAAACTATATTTTCATTCTGGTTAGGGGTATAGGTTTGAGAGATACTCTTAGCTCAAAAGACATAATTATCGATAGCATACTATTATTGCATTACATGAAACAATGATACTTACTATTTCTTCAACGTATAGATTGTTACTGATGACCATGATGGGCATATGTTATGCAATTGATGAGTCCAAGCGCGAACTTGCACCTATAGGCAACTTAGCTGCACATTTAGCTCATGCTTATTATCATAGTCAATTTTAGGTTGATATTATTATAATTTCATTGTTACAAATTTTGCTCAACTTCTGTGCCATCTCTTTGCATATATATTTTTTTCTTCTTTTGGAACTATTGCCTTCATTAAGTTAAAAGATGTCTTGTTTTGCCACTTTAGGTACTTGGTGAGCAACTCTCAACTCTGGCGTCCTGACTTTACTGTGGTTGTTAAGGAGATTGAGGATGTAAACAAGATGAAGATGGCACTTTATGTTACTCACACCATAAACTTTCAGAACTATGGAGAAAAGAATATCCGGAGGTCTGGATTAGTTTTGGAGCTGAAGAAATATTTTGAAGAGCTGGGTATTGAGTATCATCTTCTGCCTCAGGAAGTTCATCTAACCCATGTTGGGACAGCAGCTACAACTATTGCACGATGATACTATATACTGTTTGTAGAAGAATGAAAAATTCTCCTCTTTGGCTGCAAGTATGTTTCTTCATTCTCTAGTTTTGTTACTCAACTTAGATGACTGCTTCCATTATTCCATGTTCTGATAACAACCTCTGAGAAAATAAGAGAGCCCCTTAACCATAAGCATCTGGACATAGATTATTATTTCTAGGTTGAAGTGTTTAACTAATATGTTATTGAAAAATGAAGATTGATGTTGATATAATACTATTTTATGTTCTTTAGAAGGAACTCTTGTGGTTTTGATCTCTAAATGTTATACAGTGTACTGTAGATTGATATAATACAACCATCCTTAAGCTCAAAAGGACTTTATGGGTAGGTGATGTTTAACTGAACTAGTAATGTAACAATAGTGGTAAGTTTCGGCGTTGTCATATTCTCGAGGAATTTTATTATCCCTGACCTAACTCGACTCGTATGATGCCATTATTCTTTTATCCTTGTATACAATACTGCATATTATGTATGTTCTGAATGTAGTAATTGCTAATTTCAACCTTTCTTTGCAGTGGTGATAGCAGCCCCATTGAGGAGGATGCAGGCGAGGAATCAGATTTGTTTTTGAACTGTGCAAGGGAAAAAATACATTGGCTTGTGTTTGTTTGTATGGTAGGTGTGTTTTTCAATTGCAACTGGTAGTAGTAGAATTGTGTATGAAGTACTTAACATAGGTAGGTAGGTAGAATGGAGTGAAGATGAATGTAATGTTGGGATTGTTTGAGAAGGTGAGTGAGTATTATTTGCTCTAAATTTTGCTGAGTTCTATAATGTTGACAACATTTGTGCTTATAGTGTCTTCTTGTCAGGGGCATTTTGAAGATAGCAGCATCAGAGTTGGTTTTACTGATACTGTTTTTGCTTGTTGGTAGTGTTCTGGTAGCCTAATAGGTAGGCAACTTGTTTTAGTGCCCACAAGTTAGCTAAACTAGGTAGGAATGGTTATTTATTTTTATTTTTTTTACTTTCTATCAGTAAGCTAAACAACAACGCTGATACTCGAATCTAAGACCTCGAGGAACTAAGTGAAATCAACCATTTGCCGTACGGAGTGTCCGTGGTAGGGAAAGGTAGTTGTAAGAGCCTCAATTTAAGTCTAGTTGTGTAAAACATGGTGTCATTAGAGTTTATCTTTACCCGCTCCATAGGAGGAGGTTTCCAAGGACAAGCTCTAGGAAGAGAAACAGAAGCAACATGAGGAGTGAGGACTCAAGAGGGACAAGCAACAAAAAAGAACTCAGCTACTAAAACTTTGGCTCTATGAATAACAGAGGAAGGAGCATTCCAAGAATCAGAGAAAAGACACTCATTCCTATTCAACCAAAGACTCCAACAAGAATAAACAAACAAGGAATTCCAAGAAATGCCTGAAAGAGCTCAACAGAAATCAGAAATATAAGCAGCATGCCAGACAAAAAAAAAAAAATAATGGAATTACCCCAAGACTTGAAATCCAGATTTGTCCAAACCCAAGCAGTAAAAGAACAATCTTTCAAAAAGTTGCTAATATCTTCACTTAAAACAAAACATTTGTGACAATCTTGTTGGATCTCCTTTTGTAGGGAGAGCTTTATGCAGGACACTCATAATACAAGTAGGAATGGCATCATGTGCTAAGTTTTGTATAGTCTCACAAGTGTTCCCAAACAAGCCTCAATCTCAAAACCAAGCTCTCCCAAAATGCCCGTGATCACTTCCCAGTAGCTTACTTAAGAAAATTCATTTCATACAGGCTCAAAATCAGTGAAAACCCAAAACCAGAACACCTTTGATCATAACCAAGTCACCTATCAATTTTACCATCCTCAACTATCCCTACTCATATTCTCTCTCAGTCACTTTGCCTATCTCTTCTTTCCAACTTTGTCTCTGATCTCAGGAAAGATGCTACAGATACTTGGGGAAATTATCTCTAGGCTTCAGGCCATTGATACAGAAGCTCAGCTTCACATATCTTAGCTTAAACTATTTGTTAGATTGATATCCATGAATTGACATCCTTATACAAAATATATAGCAGTACCAACTACCAAGTAAACAAAAAGATAGAAGCAAAGTTCTTGTATTCTTCTTATGTCAACGGAACAGTAAACAAAAGCAATGAATATAGAATATATTTTGTTGTTCTTCTTTTATACATACAATGACAGTAAAATCAATAAACAAACTAATGACACAAATATAATCAAGATTAAGAACTATGGCTACAACTTATCGCTTCAAGGCATGTACTCATTATCCTTAAAGCAATTTCGCCCCCACCATTCTAACAGAATAATGTGCTTTGGGTTATGGCGAATCACTTCTCAAGATACAATGAAGCGATGAGTAGCGACACAAGACAACACTGCACGGGTGGTGTCAAGCCTGATGAACTTACTGAGTTTGCAGGAACTTCTGGACACTATGGATTAAACTTCTATAGCAATCTAACCCATAGCAATCTGATATAAGAGATATATGTTGTGCGTGGAATTGGATTCAATCCTGTCAAAACACAGTGGAGGAGTTATTTACAATTGTGTTGGCACCTCTATGAAAAGGCACCAAAAGAAACTGACATAAAACTACCACTCTAATCATTTAATTGTGTCAAAAGGAGTAACCAAATAACCACCTGATAATAATCCACGTATACATTTCATATGGACAATATTAATCCATTAAAACACATATCTCAAACCACTTAAGACACAACCCAAAAATAACTAAAAAAAATATACCAACTTATTTTGAAAAATTCCCAATATTAAACCCTTATTTAACTAGTGTCAACTTAGTTCTTGAATTTTCTTTTAGTCTAAAAGTATTTTTTTAGTGTAGAGTTTAACAGCAGGAACCAAGTTGGAACTCAAATTTGTTGAAGAAATTTAAATGGTATTCAATTTTTTTTTTTCTACTCAAAGTATTACCCAAATTTTGATTTTAAAATTATGAGTTTTACTGTGGATGAGAGTTAACTTTTCTATTAGTGCGTGGCATATAATAAAAATTAAAAAAAATACGTAAGCGCCTAGTTATTGACTAATAATTTAAATAGTGAAAATGTAAATTTATTAATAAAATTATATAAACAATTATCTCTTCTTCCCAATTCATATACAGAGGGTTTAATGTATATCAGTTGATTTATATAACTTTATATCAGTTGCACTAATAATGTGATGACACATCATTAAAAATTATGGATCCGGACGGATCGCTCTGCTCTCAGAAATTCACTTGGGTGGGTATAAGTGATTTTAAATGAGGTGTCATCACCTGATTGGCTTTGTTAAGTTGCAATTGATACATCATTTAAAATCATGGATCCGGACGGATTGATCGCTTCCACAAATTCACTTGGGTGGGTATAAGTGATTTTAAATTATGTGTCATCATATATATATATATATATATATATATATATTATCCAATATATGCCCAATTCGAAAACTGTAACGGATAAGGAGTGATGCGTTGATCATTCTCATACTCTCGTTCACGATGATGTTTGGCTCTAGGGTTTCGGCGACTCCTCGTCTCCATTGCTTCTCTGCCAAAATCAACGTCCCAACAACAATCTCATCCTCCTTGTTCCTCTCGTCAACACTCCATTACTCACCAATCATCTCCAATCTATCTCCCAACAAGGTACAGCTTTTTATCTTTTATATTTCCAATTTCCGCTGGATTCTTTCATCATGTAATTAACTTTTCAAGAAATGCCAATACGAGATTGTTTCAAGTAGAGTGAACAAAAGTTGCATATACTTTGATGTGGAATATAATTTTTGCAATAACAAACACCTAATTGAGGGAGGAATAGATTTTAGGTCATTTTGGATGAATTGAGGAGAGAAAAAAAAAATCATGTAGCTAGTTGTTGGTGTTTTCAATTTGCATTTCTTTCTCTCTGAGGCTCTTACAGTTGAAACTTTTTCTTTTTCCTTGTGTTGTAGAATACTCTTGGTTTGCATAGGTCAGACTCTAATTTAGTTTGCTTTCAACAATCTGGAATCACTTCGAGTGATAAATCTGTTCACGAGGGTTTAGTCACTCAATCACTTTCAAATGGTATGTACACGGTCGAATTGGATGATGGGAAGGCGGTTCTAGGGCGTGTTTGTGGAAAGATACGACAAAGAACAATACAAATACTGCCGGGAGATAGAGTTCAAATTGAGATATCACGCTATGATACTACCAAGGGGCGCATAATTTATAGAATCACAGAGGATAATACTAATCAAGACGAAAGTTCGAAGAAACCAGGGAAGTCTCGGAACAAGAGGAGGTGAAAAGCTTTGACGTTTTTTATGTATTAGAGGTCTGTATTGTCGCTCTTCTCATACTTCTCTGCTGGATTTTACACACTAAGTAGCATAAGCTGTTAGTTGATTGTTGATGATATTGAGAGTTGTTGAAATATTGAAGTTATTATACACTTTGCATTCCTTATTAATAGTTACAATTGGCGGGCATTCTTTCACTAATGTTGTTTTCTCCCCTTGCCCCAATTTTTTTGTATCAAACAAATTCAAGTTTTAACTCTAGACACTAATCTTTCTGTATGCTCTAATAATTTCAATTAACATTTCGGTGTTCAT
The DNA here is from genome assembly GCA_036897405.1 of Pelargonium myrrhifolium. NCBI lineage: Eukaryota > Viridiplantae > Streptophyta > Magnoliopsida > Geraniales > Geraniaceae > Pelargonium > Pelargonium myrrhifolium. The sequence continues at coordinate 9,483 of JAYMTK010000712.1, forward strand.
TTTGTGTCTTGTCACTCATCTTAGGTCATGTTACTAATTCATGAGTATCATTGGTTTTCTTTCTTGTTCCTTGCATCACGCAACAATTCTAAAAATGTCTGGATTTGTCGTACCCTAGAATGTATTATAGCTACTAGTTTATATGTGTAGGTTAAGAATTTTTAAAGATTCAAGGAAAAAATAGTTCAAGAAAATGCAAGCCCAAGTTGCTCAAATTCTGAAGCAAAACATGAAAGATATTGGTGAAATTAGATTTAAGTATACTATAAAAACTTATGTTTTTTTTTTTTTTTTCTCTTTTTGTGTGATCTGGTGAAGCACAGTTCAGAACTCTGTTGAGTGTTAAAATCATAAGAAAAATTGCAAATTATTACCAACTTTTTAAAACCCTTTCGTTTAGTTAAATATAACGAAAAACCGGCCATATTTTTCTGTAATTCCTAGTTCATCCTTCTTAATCTTCTAGAGTTGTGCACCATAATCTGGATAGTTTGCCAAAACAATAAGTTTTGGTCGGGATGTGGATTTGTATGCCAGAACTGTTGCCAAATAACTCCGAAAACTTACTGGAATTTGGGTTGTGTAAAGTTTCAGTAATGTTTATGAATTGCAAATTCTAGGTTTGTGGCACTGGAAGTTCAAATTTTAATTATTTGTATGTACACAATTCTCATATCCAAACATCATATAAATAATAAAAAAGAATAAAACTCATTTCCTGCTCAACTTTGTACCAACTATCAAACACCATGTTCAATTCACATAACCATGTATATTGTGTACTTAAATATTACAAAACTTATGAGTTTAAAGCTCAAAGGAGCATCCTTGTGCTTCTGTTATAATATGGTGTTGATTTTAGCAACCTGAAATCAACAACACAATTACTCAAATAACCATGTTCTCCACTATGCAATTTGTAGCCCTCTAAACAAATGTAGGAACAAAAAGAATATATCACAATTAAAATGCCTAATCTTGTTTACACGACTACAAAAATTTGCCGATATTTTCTTCCTTCCAACATAAATATGCTGCACAAATTAATTCTCTACAAGTACACTTCATATTATTGAATCCTGTAATTTAGAAACATTTGTTGTAAATCTATCTGGTGCTATGATCCTGTATTCAAATATCTGCCCTCTGAGGGAGCTCGACCGCCGAATTATCTGATTAATTATGAAGTCGAAAAGAACTTTCAATCACTTTCACAGACCGGAACGATGATGGTGAACCCCTCCTGCTATTGCCAAGACAGATGTCAAGAAGAGGTAATAGGGATAAAAGTGTTTACAGGTAAACATGGATTAGCCAAAAGTTCAAAACCAAAGAATCTTAGAATGGAAACTTCATTTTTTCCAAACAATAAAATAGAATAAACAAGAACAGAAGATATTCACCATTAAGAACCAACAATGTTACAAGTTCTTCTAGCAGCAATCATCAATTTCAATTAGCCTGGGATAGCTCATTCAAAGATAACACCATGTAAAACGTATGACTGAACTAGTGCCATTAGAAAAGTTATGAACAAAAAAATTTGATAGAAACTTGCTGAGAATCCTAGCATACAAACTACAGGAAATGCATAGGAAAGTGTACGCACACACATGTACACACTAATCAGACACAGGGTCTTATGAATTGCATGCCATGATAAATATATGTCATTAAAGGTTTAAATATCCTAAAGGTCCATGGACTTTCAGGAAGTCACCGGTTTGTGTAGAACAATTTCGATCGTTAGTTGTGGTCAGCGAGGCTAAAAGAAGGTTCAAAAGAAGAATCTGAAATTTTAAGGACAAAATAGTAATATCAATTAATAATATAATAATTATTTTTAGACCAAAAAATTTGTGACACGAATCGCTTTAAAATTTAGTTCTAATTTTTAAAATTTTGACATGTAAGCACCACGAATATAATTATTTATTTATTTTATATACATGGTAAGAATCATGTCAACAACAGTGTCGGACATACTCATGAGATATGATATTAAACTAGTACTAATAATAATATTCAAAGCAAGTATAAATATATGATCATAAATATTTAAGAATGAATCAAAAAAATGATTTTAAGATAGAACAATGATAATAAAGATATTGTTTGAAATTTTGAAGTACGCTAAAGGATAAGAAAGTAACATTACGTAGGTTAGTCAAGTGTAAGAAAATTAATCTAGGTACTTACACGTTCGTAGACATTCCAAGGAGGTAGTTTTTTGTTACTAACCCTTAAAATCATTACTGAACCATGTTTTCAACGGATTTCATAAGTAAACTTAACGGCAGAGCCTAATTTGAACACTTTATGATATAGTTAATTGGACTAAATTATATGAAATGAAATATTTCTGGTCAGAATTAGAATGGGTGAAAGTTTAGGGACTAAATGGGAACAAATTGGATTGTGCAAGAGCTATTTTGCATATTTTCCTAATTAGTAATGTAAAAAACCTTCACTTTTAGATAAAGTTGGAGTTATGCAGCTTCTGATCTTACATACACTCCCTTGTGTTTTCTAAAAATTATAAAACCGTTTACTACTATCTAGAGAAAAGTAGATAATTGAATTCAATGTCTAGAATGAGCAAAATTAAAGCAACAAAAAAAGAAAAATAAGTAAAATTGACAATTTCAAATATCAAAAACAATTATTAGAAAGAAAAACTAGAAGTCATTACCTGTATATCACACATTTTGCTGGATTTGTCTATGTATTTGTGTAATCCACTCAACATAGCCATTGGCACCTCCTATCTGGTCCTCAATAAGGTTTGCAAGGAGAAAGTAGCCTTCTCTGGGCTGTTCACCCTGTCTTACAAGATGACATACTTGATAGTAAGATGGGTCACTCTCCCTGAATTTCTGAAGTAATCCCATAAATTTTCTTGACATTTCATTGTCATGCCCACATATGGTAACCTGTGTCAAGAACACACAACAAGGGAATCCAATTACAGATTGATCAAGAATTGATCAGCAAATCAAAGGTCAGGGGATAGCATACCCTTGATGACTCTGCTGCAAAATCTGCTCCAAGTAGATTCATGGCTATGTCAGGGGATAGCATCCTACCAAACCAAATAACTAACCTAAAACCATCATCATATACATAAAGGCCTCTAGAATCTAAGCTCTCTGCTGTCAATGGTAATCTCTGCATAGTTGTTATGAACTCGTCTGCTTTAGCAGATCCCTGCAAACAATAGATACGGATGCAATATTAAGTCAGCATAATGGAGACAGAGGAGGTGACAGGAAAGAGGAGAGCCAACTCCCCCACCCAATTCTGTAGCCCAATAAGGCCCTTTGGGTCATCCAATGCTCCAAAACAGAATGTCAAAATCGGCATACCCATTGAAAATATTCAAATGGCGACAAAATATACCTTTAAAAGGTACTCGTCAACTCGAACCAAGGTAGGATATAAAAGCTTCAACAGTTTCTTAACAGGGAGAGTCATCATAGTATGACCTGCTGCAACGCGTTCATCTAGCGAGACATCAGCATTGCCTCCACGGAGAGCTGCTGATTTGCAAAGAGCTAATCCATACAAAGGCAAGAACTTCAGAGACTCCGGATATATCATCCTACCCGCCAAGCGATGCTGCACAGCATGAAGATTTCGATATTCTTTGAGGGCTTTGACGATCCTTAGTTGCACAAAATTCCGTGCATCATCCAGCTTATTGGACAATGTTTTCTCAATTGCTGCAAATTATTTCAATGGACGATCAGAATAATCAAGAAACCATCTAAGATCAGTATCAAAACACATGGTACGAGATTTTCAATGAACCCTACCAAGCCTTGAAAACAAGGAAACTATGGCACCACAGTCGGCTTGTCGGTACATCTCTCCCAGATCAGCAACAACTGGTGCAGCGAGTGTATGTACTCTAATACGTCTTTCTCCGCAAGATGCAGTATATCTTTTGGTTGTTAAGGAAACCTCACCACTTTTAGTCATTTGTTACTTGAAAACATACATACAACGTAAACAATGCCTGCAAGGAGGGACAAGGAAGGGGAAAACAAACACACTGTGGAATTATGGGCTTGCATACGAATTCATTTTCCTGTCTATGACCCCAAATGTTTATTAACTTGGTCTACAAATGTCTTACAAAATCGTACAAACAGATCAAAAGGAACATAAATGGTTGGCTAAATTAAGACGTAAATGCGACTTCTATGTTTTCCTACAAGGACCTAACCTTTCATACATCATAGATCATAAGTTCATGTGTGCAAAATTTATGTGGTAGAAGCTCATCGGTGACTAACTTAACTGTTCAACCGAGGCCACTGCTTTTGATCCAACATAACTGGATTTCAATATAGTTTTCGAGGGAACCAAACTTCAATTCTCTGTCTCTCTCTTAGACACACACACATTACATTGACAAAACAAGTTGTATGAGAAAGAGGCTACTATACAGGTTTCAATAATATTTTTCTGAAAAAATGATAACCTGGTATGCATGTACACATTCTTGTGCTTATGCAGTGATACACAATAACAAAATGCTGTGTGGCTGTGTGCATAAATGTGTGCCATGTTTTTGATTGTCAAATGTATGTAACATATTCATGCACTTAAGGATACAGCAAGGCAACTTGGAAATACACAGTCTGGGTAGTTAGCAATGTCTCTTCGAGAGTTAACTGCACTGCATATGCCTTATCACAGTCTACAGCTGGAAGTGCTAATAGATCAGTGGACCTCAGCATAAAGTTACCATGGTAAGATGAAAACCGGATTCCTAAAAGTATAGAGCAAAAAGAAACAGTTTTAATATCATATAGACAAAACAACATAACATAGATGATTTAATAATGATCAATTGGATCACCTTTTCCACATCTGATGCGCATGACAGCTTCCCAGGCTGTCTCCCTTGTAAGATCTCTCGACAACTCATGTCTCAGCTTCTCTTTCTGAGTGGCTGACTGGAAGCTTGGATAGTAATAGACTTGACCTCCGGTATACTTTGCCAGAGTTCCTGAATTTAAATTAAGAACATCACGTATTAAAAGATATTTTGTCAATTTTATTTCAATGGCAAAAATTATTGTTGTACGATCCCAAACACAATTAAAAATTAAAAATCCTATTGACAACAAAACATGGGAAAAAACATTGTAACACAAGAAAACACACCTATCAACTTGATGAAAAAACAACTGCAAAACAATGTTTCTTCGCATGACCAATAAACATTAATCATGTTACCAGAGACAAATTATCAATGAGAGCATGTTTGACCTTCAAAACTAAACCTCAGATTTTTTAGTGCTACAATTACAAATTAAATATAATGAAGGTACTCAGTAGAACCCACTAATAATTTTCCCATGCAATATATGACGAGCACAATTGAGTGACTCCTCTAAATGGTCCAACAACTCAGTAGAAAAGGTTTGCAAGACATTATGTATGTAGAATAAGACACTGACTATAATTTGAAATATATCATCAATTAAAAAAAGTTTTAACAAGAAATATGTGATGCATTCCCAAAGATCCATCAAGTTTCAATACCCTTGAAGAAGCCCGAATCACCTACCTAGGGAAGCTATGTCCGTGTACTTGTCACTGAATGCATATACATTCACTCCTATCTGATATTTAGTTAAGTCAGCAGCCATCTGCTTATAGAATGTATCTTCAGGTATTCTCAGGGCATGTTCTTTATCTGTTCCATAAACGCGAAGGTCATCTCCACGTAACTTTAAACGGCCAACACCAAGAGATGGTAGTGTATTTTGAAAAATTAACAACTTCCCTCCAAGTTGGTTCTGCAAGGGAAAGGCCACTTAAAGCAAACTGGAAAAAAAAAGTTATAATAACTACTACATAGACACTAAAACCTAATTGAGTACTGCATGTGGGATAAATTTACACACCATAATCATGAATGCAGCTTTAAGAGCTGGACCAAATGCAGATTCAACATTGAAAGTGTCTTGAAACATGGAGGGCAAGCTATCCAGAAATGTCTCAACCACACTTCTTGATTCAGACAAGTTGACGAGGAGGTCATCTGGCAATGGAGCAAATATATCTTCTAGATCGGACACCACCATCATCTGAGGCTGTGTCAAGGATGACTGAGCAAGCAAAACTACTAAGTTATTCAGTGTATCTTTTGGATCAAGTACAAAAGTAAGGCCTGCCAATAACAAGTTTCAATAAGTTGAACAATAACTCAGAAAACTTGCCTTCATATTATAGAAGTGTATAGTGCTGTCAAAAGTTATGAACCCAATCTGTGTGCGAGGGTAGCCAGGGAGCTCGTCCAAACATGACTTAATAGTTTGAGCCACAGACTGCCAAAGGATACAAAATATCAGCACACGCACAAACCTAAATATTACTCAAGCTAAGATACAAAAACTTACCTCAAATAAAAACGCATGCTTATCACATACTTATTTTAAGTTTCATCCTCAAAGGAACTCGAAGGATAACTTATTGTTAATTTGTAACGTGCAGAGAAAATTAGAATCCCATAATATATGAATTTTGATGTATGCCTCAATTATAATACTTTAACTAGCTCCATAGTTTAAGCCTCAACCTGTGTGCCTATTTCATATCTGATTTTGAGTGAACTCTTGCAAAGCAAGATACGAAGCTTTTATTCTACAATCAAATTACAACAATATTAACATCATTTCATATTCTCCACGCAATGTATCAAAGTTCAAAGGAAATAATCACATTAACTGTCCTGACTACACCGTTTTTTTTTATCAGTAATAGGTACCGTCACCATGGAGACTCGAACCCGAGACCTCAAAGGGTTTCCAAATCATCTCAACCGCTTGGCCCAACATGGCATGGCTGACTACACCGTTGTTGTATAATTACTATAAAGAGTTGGACATGGTAATTAGCTCAAGCAAATATTCAGTCCTTTTGAACTGCATTTGCCAAGCTCAAACACAATGCCCAACTTAGTCATCCTACGCACAATGGTGTAACTACAGTCCATGATATTCCTGGAAGCTAGTGAACTACAAGTGCAACAAAATTCTCACATATAGGAAAAGTGATGAGTGTCATGCTGACTTCTATTCAAAAATACAGACAATCTAGTTTCAAGCGTAGCACCAAATTTTAATTATTGTATGAGAAATTTTTGCAAAACCACTAACAATTTTATGTCACCTATGCAAGGTTAATTCTGAAACAGTCTACACCTTAGGGGGGAAATACTTACCTCAACCATACCACTTCTAACAGCGGATACTGAAACATCAATGAGAAAAAAATATAGTGGCGGCATTGGAGGCCGCACCATATATTCAGTTGGAGCAACAAACTCCACACTACCCTTAATAAGTTCAGGTCGCTGATCCAAATCAATTCTTCGGCCAGTGGCATCTAAATGGGCAAAATAATCACCAGGAACTGAAAAAATAAAACAAGTACATAAGCATTTGTGTTTAGCAAAAATATAACTGAAGGTACTTAGCAGAAATCATGTATGAACAGCCAGAGTACAAATATGATTGTTAAAGTAAAAAAAAAATTATGTATAAGCAGAAGCAGAAAAGCCTTTTTGGTTGGGTACTGAGTAAAACATATACTTGATCAAAGTGGTAGAACGACCATATGTTGTCTCTTGGAAAAGATCGTTACTCTTTCAAATGATCGTTAAAAAGGCATGGAATCAGAGTTTAATAAAGTTAAGACTGATTAAGGGTCAACAATTCCTATGTATTCAAAGGAAACAATTTGCACCAATTGTTTGATATAATTTAATTTAGAAAAGAAACACAATTGGGTAATGGGTACACTATCCCACATTTTTACCCTGAAATACACTTGCTGAAAGTAGTTTTAATGGCTTATATGGTCTATGTCAGATTTTATGAGAAAGCACAAACAGGACTTCATCGCCATGCAAAAAACACAGATTTGGCAAAATAGGATGCATAAACTTTACATGTTTACGGTTACCAAAGACTAAACAACATGCTGAAAATGGTGCTTTATATTAAGTATTTAAGTTCATTTCCTTTTACTTGCATCAAGTTCAAGAACATAAAAACCTGAGATTGAAGGATGTTTAGTTTTTTCATATCTTATAGTAACGGGAAAATGTAGGAGGTGCACCTGCATTATCAAAAGGGATGATGAATAGACATAGGAAATACTGAACTGAATTATATAGAAATGATGATCCAGTATCTCAATATTTATTATTGTAAATGAGATGCACGGAATAAAATGAAGAGAACAAGTTATGCAAGAATTAAACACTTCCAAATAGTACATCACATCCTTTATTTTCATTTTCCATGTAAGTAGTGAATGCAGCTTACCATCATTTAGCAACGCACAGATGTTGCAACGCCACTTTCTTCCTGCATCTGTAAATGTTACATATGGATTAACATATGTGCGACACCTTCTACACCGAATAATGCCAGTTGAAGCAAAGTTAACAACTGGAACTTCCTCCTGAAACAAAAACAAAAGGATAGACACAATGATCAGGTAAAGAAAGTGAATTTTGAGACACAAAGTAGCAATAGTATCTCAAAATGTTAGCACAATATGATCATTTTGAATACAGAGACACTAACCCCATCAGGAAATTCAGCAAGAGGGCAAACAACAGCTCCAATAGGCAGATGCCACCTTGAAACCAAAGACTGGGAATTTGGTATAGCACTGGTTGTAAGCCGTAAATATCTGGAATTGCAATTCATGGGATGCATCTGGGAAAATGAAATCGGTTCCACATCACCATCCAACGGCCTTGGTAGTGCCTTAGAATCAACACCAGGATCAATTGATCCGGGAACAGATCCAAGAGAGAGGGAGTTGAAGTCTTCCATCAACCCTTGGACAGCACCTGTGGGAGGCCCAGAACCTGGATATTGCATCTGGTCTCTAGGATGTAAGCCAGATGGAGCAGCTCCTGGTGGAGGTGGAGCATAACCTCCTTGATGACCATGAAAAGCAGGAGATGATGCTGGAGGGGCAGGCGCAAATCCTCCATGAGGTGCACTAAATGAAGCTTGCACGGGTGGGCCTTGTGGAAAGGCATTAGAATGCTTACTTGCATATCCAGGCACTGGTGACTGCAAAGGGGCTCTGGGGGGTGCAGAATATGGAGACTCCATCGGAGGAGTAGATGACTTAAAGTTTGGTCTGACAGCTGGAAATGATGAATCGGGAGAGGGCCGAGGAAAATTCACACCTGGAGGTGCAAAATTAGTGTTTTGTGGTGGAGATCCCATTGGCACTGTAGGCATTGGAGGCTGTGGAAGGAAGGAAGCTGGTGAGGATGATACTTGGCCAGTAGGAGGTTGGATTGGTGGTTGCCCAATAGGTGGAGGGCACATTGGGGGTGCTTGACCTGGCATAGGATACTGTGGTGCCTGGAACTGTTGAAAGGGTCTTGCAGCTGGTGGAACATATGGAAGTGATGGTGAAGGGACGGATGGATCACTAAACCTGGCTGGAGGGGAAGGCCTGTATCCAGGTGCCTCTGATCCAACTACAGGACCCGAGGAAGAAAATGGTGTCATTGTCGGGGGAGCACCTGCAAAAGGTGTAGCAGAAGGTCTTGCAGGGAAGTTAGGACGACCAGCATTTTCAGTCCCCATGGATTTCTTCAATCACTTGATCCGCTAACAAAATCTATGCTCCCATACTTCAAGCCTGCTAAAACAATAATTCGGAAAGAGTCAGTTTCTTATTTCCTCCAACAATTTCTCCCCAATAAAACATAGCACATAAGCATTAAGGTAACAATAATAAAACAAATAACACATGTGAATTTCCAAAGTCAATCATTGGAGGGTATTTCCTGTTAAAGTACAGGACACATAATCATGAACAAATTATTCAAATATAATGTCTATATATTGAAACAAAGAACAAATCTCTCTTAGAACTAAATGTGAGGACGATCCAGTTCAACCCATTAGAGCTACAACCCACAGCTAAAACCTTGAGATCAACATAATACCCTAGGTACTGGGTGAACAAAATATAGAAACGAGTTTGAATTCAAGTTACCTCCTTAACAAAACACATCTACATAAGCCATATAGTACATACACAACTTCACGATCACATTCCGCAATAAACAAAACAAAATTACATGAAGCATCCAGTAACATTAGAAACCAAGGCCGAGTGATTAGATATAAAGACGCAGTTCTCACAAATTAGCAACAAAGCACGGTAATTGTGTGCATTTGGAGAATACCGGACCAGAGATCTTGCAATAACGACCCTAGCAGAGTCAAAAGGTTGCGAATTAACAGCGAATTAGGC
>JAYMTK010000713.1:0-19797 GCA_036897405.1 Pelargonium myrrhifolium
CATAACTAACTTCCTAATAAAAGAAAGTGGACACTCATTTTGGGACAAAAATTCCCAATATGTATTTCAGTTCATTCAATAGATTTCATGACTCCTCACATATGTGTATGAAAAGAGGCCAACAAAGTTAAGGCTGTCCCAGGAGTGAAGGCCTGTAGAAAGCATGGCTTTGGGCAATCTCAATGCGCTCCCGCGGATCATTCAATGTCTCATCCCTCAGTGCTTGCAGAATAGCTTGTGATGATTGTTCCCTAAACATCCACAAATGATTAGAATCATAACCAATGGACAAGAACAAATATACGAGTTTTGAAGGCACTTGTTTCAAGCGTTTAGTTTCAATTCAGGTTCACGAGCTTAGACTCCTAAAATGCAAAAGATAAAATGTGAAAAGTTGGAAATTACCTCTTGATCAGTACTTTGTACAACGTTTTCAAGATGGGGCATAGCTCAACAGGAGCGACGGGCTTGTTTACTCCAGGATGCAGTACGCTTAAGCTCGACTGACTCAGAAGTTCATAGAATGCTCTTACAGCAGATACACCCTGCAAAATGAAAGCTCAATAGAGGAACGTACGAGACATGATTGAAAATCCAAATGTGAAAGTGTTGTTTCTCTACTCAATAGAAGAATCAAATACCTGAATCATTCCTTTGCCACTGATGCTATCACCCATATCCGGGCGTAACTCCCCTTTGGCTAACATTTGTCCATACCACGCATTACGACCTTTCAACAAGGTTACGTAAGTGTCAGCCAGTAAGGGTCCTGCAAGCTTCTCAGGTTCTTCAGCCAGCAAATGAGTAATGAATATCATCTCCGACGTACAGTGTGCGAAGTACACTGATTTGCTGGTGGCACTCTCATTGGTAAGAGCTGCCACCATTCCTGGAAAACCAAATTGGAAAGTACAGTATAGAGAATCAATCAGAACCCAAGTATTATATCGAGCATTTATAACCAACTATACTTTCCAAGTAAAAATGCATTGTTTTGGTTCTTAGTTTCATTAAAATGTATTAGTGTTGCACATCAGGGTAGAGAATCTGAAGCTTACCGGCCCCAATGGCATAAACATTTTTCAAACCACCCATGACTTCATGAGTGACAAGGTCACTGTTGTCCCATACAATAAAAAAGGGCTGCCTTAGAAACTTTGCAATAGGTTTCCTCCACTTTTCAGCTCCACATATACGAGCATTAGCATATTCCTTATTGTAAATTTCAGAGGCAATATTTGGTCCACCCAGATACAGAATGTTCTCTAGAGGTACTCCAGCTGCAAGACATACATGCTAAATCATTACGGAAAACCGGAGAAGGTATTCTGAAGTAGAAAAAAATGGGAGGAAAAAGCAATTATGCTCTCAAACATATGGGGTTTAAAGAAATTCCACATGCCTGTCAAATAAGTAATAGAATAATAATTGAAGAAGGAAACAGGACCCAAAGAACAGAAGTCAACTCCTTTTTGCCAAGGGTGCAAGGAATGAAGTTTCTATCTACCTTGTGTTTGTGTATCTAAGCAATTCCTTATAGTTCTGGACAATAAACATGCCAATAGCGAATATAAGAACAATAGTACCAGTGTGTCAACTGAATAATGCCCAAGTATGTAATCATCATATGTTAGTACAAGGAGGTAAGTGCCTGGGCGGAGACAGAAAATGCCAAATCTGTCACATTGCATAAAGTATTATGGATTACCCTCTTAGATCGAGTCAGGTTAGCTATCAGTCAAAATGGCTAAATTGAGATATATCAAAGCGTGAAAGACCACGGCATTTATGATTGAAGCTGAATGCCCTTGTTCTACTTCAAAAATGTAAGTTCTTGTTTTTTGTTATCAAATATGGTCTATTGCAGAGGGCTGCAAGATATGCTGAAATGACACCCACCAAATCACCCACCCCAAAAAAATGATATCCTTCGAATTGTTTTAAACCACATATTTCTATATTCTTAAACATGCCACTAATCTATAGGTGTGCTATTTTGCATCAGAGTCGTGAAGAATGCTTATAAAAGTATGGTATTATTGTCCTTGTTTCTTTTCTTAAACTCGCGAGTCCTGAATTCCTAGTTTGCAGTGGAAATTGGGAATGCAGATAGATTTTTAAGGAAAGAAAAACATTGCTCATAAACTAGTCATACCATGACATTACCGAGAAGACCCTCAACTGGATCACGCCCATACTCTAAGCTTGACACAATAAGGATATGAGAGGATTATCATATTAATTGTACTATGAAATACACATTAATTATATTAAGCGGAAAAGATCATCTCTGCCATATATGAGAGGATTAAACCATATTTTTCCAAAGAGAACAAAAGATTAGGTCAACTTAATATAGTTATGAAAAGCAACATAAAATCAAGAAGCATAAAAAATATATGGGCTACGTGATTAAAACAGGAAATTCTTACTTGCTCGGTTAATCATTTGTGTTGGAGTTATTATATGAGGAACAGGTTCCAGTGCAGCCTCTATACCCTTTGCTAAAGAAATTATAATGGGCACCGAGATCCTCTCCTTCCAGTAATGACTGATCTCTTCAAATACCTCTCGTGTTTCGGTTGAAGGGACACCATTGACCACAATGTCAGCATCCCAAACAGCCTCCTGCAAGTTGGTCACAACCTTCATCGGACAAAGTGGTGTATCAATCATGTTTAAGCAGAATCCATCCTTCAAAATCTCATCTGCAAGAAGTGTCCGATCACCCAACCTGGCCTCGACATACTTCAAATAAGCACAGCGCCTGATCAACCTCCTCAATATGTCCTCCCTCGAATTGATCACTTCGAAGAGATGCTCCGCGGTGGCTCTGTCAACAGTTCTTCCCGGCCTTCTCCATATCCTGATTTGAACCTTCTCTCTAAACTGCCCATAGCTATCTTGCAGCAAAGCCACAAAAACACTGCCCCAAGCACCTGCCCCGACACCAACAATCCTCAGTGGATCACCATCAGCCTTTCCAAGAAGGTGGCGAAGCTCATCAAGCTTCTCCTCCAATCCAGTGGCATTGTGCAAAGACCCGTTTGAATATAAAGATCGTTGCGTCGTATCAATACTTCCTACCATCTTCTTCCAAGTAAAAACCAACGCTAAATCAGCAGATCAACAGCAACAAAACAAAAAACAAAGCAAACTAGAACTTATAATTATTAGCAACTAAGTGCTAATCTGTGAACTTATATGGGTTTAGCTCTTGCAATCCTACACTACAAAACTCTTTTTCTTGTTATAACAATTTTCCCCCAAAATTGCAGCCTCTAGAAGAAGAAGAACCAAATCTTATGAACAGATTCTTCCACCAACACCGTAACCGATTTCTGATCTTCCACAAACATATATTCAAACCCACCTAAACACTGAATACAGAGAAAACTGAGTTTTTTTTATTATTTTATTTTTATTTCTTCCTAAACAAAATGCCACAAAAATCCAAATAATTGAGAAACAACTTTGTTTCCTCCGTCCTAGTTTGTTTGTTCATCTACCAATCTATAAACTTCTAAAAGAAACAAAAGAAAGTCAAAAGAAACAAACCTTTGCGTGTTGGAAACTACAAATCCCTGTAGCAGCAGGTCTCAGTTAGGTTTAGCTCTCTCAGAAGACCAATTGGCCCAACCCACACCAGAAAAGAAGAAGAAGAAGAAGCAACATTTTCATGCAATTGAGCTTGGCATTACAGCGAACACAACATGTGCATGAATTGGGAAAGTGGTGAAGAAACCAAAAATCATGAATTGGGTCTTGTTTTTTTCTCCAAAAAATGCACAGAGACGAAATGGTGGGTACAGTTGAGTAGAAACTACTAAGGTGGGTGACAATGCAAAAAAAAAAAAAAAAGCATTAAATGTTTTGATGTTGCCAACTTCCCCAACGGTCATTAATGTTGGATCATTGGATCATCAGCCTCTGCCCCACCACCTTTCTTTCTCTTAAATTGGCCTTTTCAATTTTCAACAACACTTTTTTTTGTCCCCATCTTCTGGGGACATATATACAGTTTATTTTAATGGCTTCTTCAAACCTTGTGTGCTAATCATCACTTCAACCCCAAAGAGAAAGGGAAAGGAAAAAGAGATCTTTTGAGACTGCAATTTTCTGATACTTCTTTCTCTTTATCCAAACAGAAACTCTTTGATGTTCCATGCAAGCTTTGAGTTGTCAAGACTCAAAGATGCGACCTTTACCAATTGAACTTATTACATGTGGTTATGCTAAGCTTAGCATTCAATAATAAGTCCAATTAGAAGATGTGTCACTTGATCAATGACTATCTCTTATGGAATTACAACATCAACTTCATTCCTTAATTGGTTAACTAAACTCTCTTCTTCCTCTATAAGCCAAAATTAATTTGATACTACAAATTAAATGTGTCGGTTCCCACTAACAATCAACTGGCCAACCCAAGTTGAAAATATACACTAAAAAAACATCATTTTCAAACGTTCGTATGGAATGGAATTGTCTACGTCTGTTAAACACTAACCCGATGTTTTCATCAAATTACAGATTTTGTACAGATAATGAATTGATTGAGGGAAGCTCCTTTAATCTATCTTCTAATTTGATATAATTATATTGTAATGAACCCATGGCCCAACCGTGGGCTCTTCAGGTTGGGGTGGAACATTGTTTTTTTAACATGCTATAGTTAAACAAGATACAAGTCTTCGAAAGAGGCAGATCGAATAGCAAACATTATGTTTGTAACTCTTCGAAGCATACAAACACCGAGACTCGAACTTGAAACCTAAAGGTACCAAACGAAATCAACCATTATGTTTGTAATTCTTTTATATTAAGCTATGAATCGTCTAATAGTACATAAATAAAATAATAAGAGGCTGGCAAAAAAGACATCTATTTTATACAAACTTTGATTTCTCCATGTTCAATGCTTGATAGTAATAATAATGATTCTGTACACATTACATTACATTATCATACACAGCTTCTTCTATCCCACCCACCACTCTCCTCACTCCTTGCACTGACTGCCTGTTATTCCAAATTGGACTATACAACGCGCCTTCTCTAGGAAGGCCAAAAAGTATCGAACACCACTCTCCGAGTTTATTTGTCTTCACATATCTTGCTCCGCTGCACTGGAACCGCCCGATCCAAACTGTTCTGAGGCTGGGTAATGGGTATGCTCCGCAACTGGACCCGTGGCGATAAATGCCGGCTCAAGGTTTTCGTTTACACTCTTCTTCGGCCTCTTTGGTCTCTTTGGCTTCTGAGAGCGTGGATCAGTGTCCTCGAGAGGATCGTCCAATTGATAGTCCCCTACTACAGGGCTAGACTCATTGGCCTTGTGAGAACTACTTGGCCTTGCCGGAACTTGCTTGTCTGAAGCAGCTTTCCTCTGCACCAAAACATTCTTAGGATATCACTTAATATACTCGTTGGGCTCTCCACCTAATACGAAGGTTTTTGGATTAGAATAATAATTGTAACTCCTAGCGTACCTTTTTGTTACCAGATTTTGTTTTCTCTGGTTCAGGGGTAGGCTCTAACCCAGCAGCTGGAGATCCCGCGTTTGTTAAATCTTCCAAAAATGCATCACCTTCTGCATCAAGTCGTATGCCTTTAGTAGGATTTTTTTTCTTCTGTCTGTCCTTGACCTGATAAAAAGAAAGTGGAAAGAGCTCGGTAATCAAATTTTTTTTTAAGTAATGCATATTTCTAGAAACACTTCTTGTATCAAACAAAATAATGATCAGATATTGAGTACTTAAAGGTTATAAATAAAGACCTGTGGTGGAATTTCTCTTATTTTTTGCTCCAACTGAGCATCATCCAGAAGTAAAGACACGACGTCCTCTGGTGCCAAGAGATCACCCTGAACATGACCACCTGTCATGACAAGCTGCTGGACGGTATTTTTTTGGCTTGCTCTCTGCAGAATCTTCTCTTCAACTGTTTCCTTGCATATAAGCCGGTAGACAGTAACCTGCACCAAAAATTAATGAGCCTTAAGTTTACAAATTGAAAGGGGTGAGGAAGAATTGATATGCCAATAAAAAGACTTGAGAATTCCCAAAGAACAAATAAAGAAAATGGCTTTAGATAATGCCATTTGTAGAACTCATGAGTTGAACAAATAAATAAAAAGGGATCAAGAGAGAACTAACATCCTTTGTCTGACCCAACCGATGTGCTCTATCCATTGCCTGTAAATCCAAGGTTGGATTCCAATCACTTTCATAGAATATAACAGTGTCAGCAGCTGTCAAGTTAATGCCCAGTCCACCAGCTCTGGTACTTAGTAAGAATACAAAAATATCACTCCTGCAACAGATTATAAATAAAACTTTCAATTAGAAATCAACTCAAAGAACATTAGTCAGTTCAACTAGCAGTACACCAGGGAGCCTGAACCAGACCCCACCCATATCCACATGGATGGGAGCTATGGGTTATATAAAGTATAAATACAAGTTGCTTTATCACAAATGAGAACAAAGAGCAAGGAAAGAAGATTAAAAAAAAAAAAACATCGTTATAAAAGGCTCCTTCACACAACCATAATATGTCATTGAAATCCCTACCTATGCTGAAAGTCTTTGACCATGTCTCGGCGATCCATAATAGTAGATGATCCATCGAGTCTAAGATATCGATATTTCCTATAGTTCATGTAGTCCTGCAAACACATATACTAAAGTGAGCATCAAAACAAAGAGTGTATTTTTTACAAATCTGCTACATGTTGCAGAAAAGTTCATAATTCACCAAGCAAGCTCACTAGTTCAAGGCACTGATCCAACACTAGTTGAAGTTTGAAACATGCCTTAGGTTCCACGAGTGTTCCATTTATCCAACTAAAAGCAGTCAAACGGGCAGCCACGCCTCTATTATTTATATTTAGTCATGTACTTATGTTTTTTCCATACAGCAAAAGGCACCTCAACAAAACTGCAAGGGTGGAAGAGGCTAAGTTTCCAAGAAGACAAGGAAACTGAGTCAATGTAGCTAATATATGGCTGTATTAACCGGAACATTACTGATTATGAAATTGGTTTGTCACCTAGGGCCTTTTCCTGCCTTTCCTTTTTCTGATGAGAACCACATAAAGTTGAAACCTCTTAAACAGACATTCTAGTCTACACTTTTTAGTTTTCCCCATATATAAATCTAAGAATTTCTAATCAGATCTTTTTCATTCAAACCCACTCAGAAATTTATTCTAGTATTTCTTGGTTAAGCTATGATTACGAGTATTCTTCGTGGAAATAATTCAAAAGATTACCTGGAGGAAGAGAATTGTTGTCATCCTCCCAGATAACTTCTCACTTTTCAATGAAAGAACAGTGCATTTTAACTTTTAAGCTCCTCACCAGATATTTCCATGGGATGAGTTATATATTACTATATTAATATAAGCATATACCTCAAATCATCACTTTATGCACACTCCCGGCATAACCTGCCAATTCTACAGCATACTCGTTACCTATTTGAATATCCTAGTGTACATTTTAGTTAATGATGGCTTCTAGCATATTAACTAAAATATCTATTTTTGCATGTATCTCAATAAAAATCAGCTACAAAAAGTTGGAATTCTGGCATTTGATATTGAGATCACAACAAATATATATATATATACACACACACATATTATGCAATCAAATCAATTAATTGTTGCATACACCAGGCTGATCAAGGCAGCTAGATGTACGTCACACATTTGAGTTGCAAATCAAAACTGAATACAATGACCTAGAGTTTCCAGTCCTGACAATAATAGCATTACTAATAACTAATTAAAAAATAGTTATAATACCTCAAGTATATTCAGCATTTTTGTCATTTGCGCAAACAGGAGAACACGATGATTTTCTGCCCGCAACCGTTTCAGTAGAATATCAAGTGTTTGGAGCTTCCCTGAATCCTAGACACAGTATATGAACTTCAAAATGTAAGTGATGTGATAATGGAAAAGTATTATAAATACTACAGGTAAAGGCAACAATCATACTGTTAGCAACTTTGCCGGATCGAAGCTTTGCATAGGTGGAGAAGAACCGAATATCTTGTAAGTTAACTGAAGAGCAGGTTGTGAAACAGGTAATTCAGAATCTATATCTTGAATCAAATGATGAGGGGCCTCTGGCTTTCTGGGTCCATTACAGTCAGATGTGCGTGCAAACCCAACAAGTAACCTCTTTACCCAAGGTTGATGTAGTTCTTCAATCATTTTGTAAGCATAGTTCCTATCTGAGCAGTGAGCATTGATCTGTCACAGAGGAGAAAAACAATCACATTAATGAATGTTGATTAAGTCATTCTAATTTAAATAGTAAAAGGCAGTTACTAAATCAAGACAAACCGGGGGAGCTCTGGTTCTTGGAATAGATGTGTAAGTTGAACTAAGAAGCCTAGCACTTGACATAAACCGCTCCTGATGAGAGATGACTAAGGCCTCAAATGGAGCATGGCAAAGGCCAGTTGCAAATTTCATTTGAAGTAAACTTGTCTCAGATCTTGAAGGCATCAATAACATTCGTGTAACAGCTCTAAATTTGCCCTTCTCAATGTGACATGAATTATAATCATCGTCCATGGATTCCATCAGTGAATCTAAAATATCGTCCAAGAATTGTCGATCCCATCTGATGATGGAAAATAATAGTCTCTCCATAAAGGAACTGTTAGCCACAAATGCAAGCTCGGATGAAGACATGTCCATTAAGCGGGTAAAACCAAATGTTCCACTTTTCACTGACATCCCATCTGAGTCCAGAGGAAGTGTAGATCGATATACATTCTCAGAAGAGAATATATTAAAATATTTGCGAAATGATTCTCTGCTTATACCATTCCCACCTGCTGAGCAAAGTCCTACAGGACTTTCAACTATTTCTTGATACAAGAGTTTTGGCATCTGGAAAAAATGAAAGAACTAGAAAGTTACGCTGAAGTAATTAATATACTGTAACTAGTTAATTAAACAAACTATGCACTCTAAATGTGACATCTCGGAAACAGATATAAAGCATGTCCCTTTTGCATCATGATTTAACTACACTACTAGTGTGTATCTGCACGCAACCTCTTTTATTAAAGGAATAGCGTGTACACTTCCAAAAAAATATGAAGAAAGTACCTTGTATACAATAGGATTGTAGCCTCCTGGATAGTGTATGTCTTCCAACTCGCCAAATGCAGGGGCCAACAGAGCATTTGGAATCTCTCCAAAATAAAGGTATGTACTTCCTTCGTTCCTTTCAAATAACTCAGGATGGTTGCAAACCTACGATGCAAGCAGGACATTAGTCGTAACTAAAGACCTATTAAAGATTAAAAAAATTCCACTGTATTGACATGAAACTCAAGTGGACAACAAATAATTGACATACCTTTCTTAATTGAATGACAATATTCATTAAATTCATAATTTTCTTCTCATTAAGATGCCCACGGGTTCCGTCAAACAACTCAACGAGAGATATCTTGTTCTTAATAGCCCGGTAAAAAGCCTGCTGTCGAGAACTCAACTTGCAGTGCACTGTAACTTCTGTTTTCCTAGTCAGCTCAGAAACCACATCCTTTTTAACTCGACGTAGCATGAAAGGCTTCAGAATTGCATGCTAATAAAAGGAAGAGCAAGAAACACCTATCATAAATATGTTCATAGCATGGGTGGATAATTGTATATTTTCTCGACAGCGTAATAGAAGTCAAAAATTATTACAATCCATCAAACTAATAGATAAGTTTGCACGCTAATAGCAGTATCTAAAAAGGAGTATACTGGGAGCAAACAGATGGAATGATAAAAGGATAACATATTCATATTCCAACAATATTTCTCAAACACAACTTCTGATGATGAACTTGAGCCAAAGTGTCGAACATTCAATTCCACTACCTCAATACTCCATACTTGCCGAGAGCGAGTAGCATTTCAAACCAAATAGGATATCAATCCATTCTGAAATATTTGGGTTTGAGCCAGAGATAGCAAACATTCAATTCCATACAAGCCAAATACCTAATTGATGTCTAGCATTTCAAACTGAACAGGATGGCATTCTGAAATATTTGGGTGATCTAGCCAAGAATGGGATTTTTAAAAAGTAAACATAAAAGTGATTATCTGGACTTGTGATTGTGAACATGCACAAAAATGGGATTTTAAGAAAGCAAACATAAAGTGGTTATCAAAGAAGATTTGTTCAAGGAATTTGATCAGAATAAAGACAACACAAATTGCTGAGTGATGATGAGAGGAATTGATCTTAGGAATGCCTAGGAGAACAAACCGTGAAAATAGTATTCTCAAAAAGCTAGAAGCAAACAAAATATGCAAGTAATATTAAACCTTCAAATCAAATGCCATGTCGACAGGGAGTTACAATTCAACCCCAAAGGTTGACTAGTTCATAAAATACATTTTTTTTTTAAATACATTAATATTTAGTATATCTCCAAGGATGTTGCAATCCAGACAAAAATGGAAATAAGAAACGTGCTTCAAAGAAAAAGATCTAAACTAGTAAGTCAATAGCTTCGACAATGGTAAAGACAACTAGATATCCAGCAATGAGGATAAAGTAGGAGAATGAGGTCCTCATCTCGCTAGTGAATTCCCTGTAAGGTGTACACCCCCACTCAATAATTTATAAGGATAATATAAGACGTCAGAATTCCATATTCGATATATATGGTAACTCCAACTTCAATTTTTTAACTACATAGATCTTGTCAAAGAACCAAGGGGTATTGGACATTCATGTATGATATCATTCAAACAAAATATTTCAAGATTCTGTTTGGATTCTTGGATTTTATTTGAAATCCAAAATTTGAAATGTTATATTTTGAAAACAAATATAATGTTAGGGGAACCATAGAATTTCAAATGACAAGGTAAGAGTTGTCATTTGAAAATGTTGAAGGCATGTTTTGAGCCCTACTGGATTTGAGCCAAATCAATATTCCAAGTCTTTGTGCATATTGGATTTGACTCAAATCCAAGAATACAAATGGAGCATAAGAAAATATGAGACTTATTGACCCAAACAAGGGTTAAAGAACATGTTTCTAAAAATCGCCACATAACAAAGGCAAGAATCACAGTTTAGCCTATTATGAATTTAAGTCCGTAGTCAAATTTATGGAACAAATGTGCTCACCAATCTATTTAGCTGGTGTTCATTCAAAGTGCCACCATGTTCTGCATGACTCTCAATTCTGACGAAGAAAAAAAAAAACAATGAAGAGTTGGCAAAAACAGTTACATTTTTGGTTTGTCAATTAAATTTCTCGAGGGTTAAACAAACTTGCTTTCAGGACATACCCTTTTGAGAACCACTCATTAAATTGTTCATGGCTGTCAAATAAAGTTGGCATAATGAAATGTAAGAGGGCCCACAATTCTGCCATATTATTCTGGATAGGCGTACCAGTAAGGAGCAAGCGGTTCCGACAATTAAAACTGAGCAGTGTCTTCCACCTTATACTGTCAAATTAATATCAAATAATGTTAGCATGAGAACAAAAGGCATTAAGAAAGTTACCTTTTCACTATACAGATTATAATGAAATTTTAGAGAGTGATGGTTATATTATGAACATATAAAAAATACTCCAACAATTGGAATATTTAAGAATTTACCAAATGGGATGGGACATACCACTTGAACCAACTTCCCACAGTTGACTTTTTATGAAACATTATCCAAAAAAAAAAAACACAACCATTCACAATACAGAAGTAATACCTGTTTGAACTTTTAATAGCCTGAGCTTCATCCAATACCATATATTGCCATTTCACTCGCCGAAAATACTTTTCATCAGACACTAGCAGTTGGTAGCTGGTAATGAGAATGTGAAACCCAGCCTCCCTGGCAAACAAGATAGAGTTCACAATTACATAAACAAAATACATTACAGCACTGACTTAATGTACTTTTAACTGATTTATAGACAAATAAGAAAAGAGTTATTGAAAATAGATCTAAAGAAAAGGGGCAGTTAGAGATAGATACGAAGTCAAATATTCAAGCCTTTTCTGGATTTAGATGGAACAGGTACTTTTGCAATGGAGTGACAGATAACACATATCTATTGATGCTCCCAGCTTCACAATTTGTCCACAACTCTCATTAAAAAATAAATAACTAACTAATTACCCATTTGCATTAGTATTATAGTAACTCCGTCACAAGGTCAATCTTTTCCGGACCACCTCCGAAAGATTGTAGTATCACTAACTTTAGGTGCAAGCATAGGAATTAGAGATAATTTACTTATCATTGTGTTACCCACAATCATAATATCATTGGATTTTATTTATGACAATCCCTGTTGAAACTGATGAATATGTTAATATTCATTCTTCATTCGACATTCCAAAATTTATTGGAAAACTCTGTATCTAATACGTCCATGAAATTAACAAGTTTCTTTAAATATTTCAAACATGACACAAGATAAGTACAATTGTACCATATTTTGTGAGTAGTGCATCTATAAATGTCAAATTGTCTCCAAAAGACCCACCTTTTATTACTGTTAATCTAAGCAAGGGAAAGAGAACTGCAGTTGGAAGACAATTACCTGCGATATAAACGCTTTGGGTTGATATTTTTCCTAAGGATGACACGCTCTTGAAGTCCGCCCCAATATGGAAGGGTTTTCAAGTCAGGGCAGAAACGACCAATTTCATCAGCCCAGTTGTTCAGCACAGATGCAGGTGCAACAACCAAGAACGGCCCCCATATATTTTTCTCCTGTATGGAACAACCAACCAAAGCAAGTTACTATATAGAAAAGTACATAAATAGAAAGCAGGAAGTAGAATAATTACCTCAGCCAAATGAGCCAGGAAAGCCATGGCTTGGATAGTCTTTCCAAGACCCATCTCGTCAGCAAGAATGCCATTTAAACCCTAAATTACAACAAACATATAAAATTTCAATGGTCACTAGTGAACGAGCAAGAGGATCAAAATGTATTTTTGTCTGTGAGTATCCCAGTCTTTCTTCTAGGGTTTCTTTACAACCTGCTCGTAGCAATTAACTAGCCATTGAAGACCTTTCAGCTGATATTCTTTAAGACGGCCTTTGAATAGCTCAGGTGTTTGAACTGTTGATGTTACAGGCATAGTGGAGCTGAAAAATATAGGACAGCAAATAGTTCAGTTCACTGACTACAAAATAGCTTGTCTTCAAAGACCAAAACTAATTTGGAAGAGTTAAGCATAAGAAAAACTCACGGGTTATGAAGATCTATATTACTAGATCCTCCAACTGAAATATCTTTCAATGAAGCATCAGTGTCAGGAGGTGGGCGCAGCTTCAGACAGTCACTATCAAATGCATTTGTTATCTCTTTCTGCTTAGAGACTGCATCTTGAGCAGCTCTCCAAGCCTCCAATTTCAGTTCAGCCTCCTCAGGGTCTTCTTCCCCAGTGAGCCCAGCATCTGAAGAGCTCAAATTTTCTTCTAGATCAGTTGCTTCTCCAGGAGGCAAAGCTTCAGCAGGCTGAGAATTTAACTTGTTTTGCATAAAGTGACTATAGAGCTCTGTCTGTTTAATAAGGAAATTGAGCCTATGCTGCTGCCTCTTTGCTTCTCGCAGCTCTTGTTCACGCCTCAATGCTTCCGCAGCTTCTCTTTCCTCTTTTTTCCTCACTTCTGCCTAAAATGTGAGAGCTTTGTCAGGACTTCTCTGACAATTGGTAACGTATTAAGTGAGCCTAGGGTGCACATACATCAGTAAACAGGATCCAGCACACAAGAGAGAACCCATGGGCATGCATATTAGATTTGTCCCAGAAAAAAACAAAACATCAAGAGAGAATTTGTGTGATGCAATACTGCTTTATCTAATGAAATTGCAAGCAATGTACTTCTCTTAATAAAGATACTTCCTTCTAGTCAACTAAATAATATTGTAGAGTGATTTAACTTTGAAATGAATTAGAAGAATACCATCTCCTTATCTACTCTCTTCCAAAGCAGTAACATGTCCCTAGCTAGCTTCCTTGTGCGAATTGCAGCACCTCTCATCAATTTGTGTGATCGACTGACCTTCATTTTTACCTGGAACAGAAAAAGTGAAAACCAGTAGTGCATCAGGATATTATAATATAGCAGAAGATAATGAAAATAATCAACGATATGTAACTACAAAAGCCAAATAGTACGTGCCTCCCTTTGACAGTTTTCTGAGAACCTCTTGGCATCAATTAGTTGCTTTTTGTGAAAAGCGGAAAAAATTCTATGATGCTTGGGTATGTCCCTTCTGACAATGTTTGCCCAAACTTTTCCAATCTTTTCCATTTCCTCTCTCGCAATTGTAGATGGATCTTTCTCTACCTTTTGCTTCTTGGGTAGACTCCGCTCAATGATCTGCGGTCCAGGAAAAATGAAGTTGAATACATGGAAAATAAAGAGTACCAAATCTTTCAGAAACTCCAAAGAACCGAAGCAAATAATCAGTATTGAAGGAAAATTTTGACCTCATATGTGTCTCCTTTCTCCAAAACTTTTACATAGTAAACCTGCAAAACGCCACCTTCAGACAAAATAGATCGCCGTATGTTTCCAGCTGCCCCCTCCGGAATAGAAGAATTCAACCCAGCATCAGACACTTTGAGATTGAACTTTTGGGCAGAGCTAGAAACTGGCAAAGCCTTCAGTTTCGCCTGAAGAGACTCATACTGAACCCGAGGCTCTCCCATCACAGCTCGATTTCTGGACCCAAGCCTCTTATCACTGGCCATCATTGAAGCTAAGGATCCCAAATCCAATGTTCCCTTCAAGTAAAATTCTTCCACCCGGATATCGGACAAGCACGGTAAGTTCAGCGCTGGTGCAAGCTTATCATAAGTTGGAGGGATCTTATATGTTATGTTCTCCCCAATATCCAAATAAGCAGGTTCGTAAATCATTCTGAACACATACATAACAATAACAATTTATTTCAGACAACAGAGTCAAGTGAATATATCATCCAAACTTACACTTCAAAAGAATCCCATAAAGTTAAAAAGAGTACACAAACCTATCAGTGCCGTAGTTGGGTACCATATCTGATTCACGATAGTTACCGGGCTTCTGGGAATTAATGTCATTGTGCCATTCAGATGTGGTTTCCGCATCATGTAACCCTCCTCTGTGCTCATTCCCCAATTTCCGACTTTTAGAAGATGAATTATTACTCTTTTGGACTGGAATACCCATACGGGTCAAGGCGGGACTTGTTGAATCCTTTAACCTCCTCTTGTACTTGAGGATGTGTTCCCCGAGCATTGCTCGGTATCGGTCCTCGGTAATGTGTGGCCTGTAAGAACCAGCTTCTTCCTCGTTGTCACTGTACCGCTTTTTTTTCTTAGCCAAGCTCAAATCTTTATCAGACATTATCCCATTACCATTGTTCGCAATTGCTCCACCTATTAAAAATCAACCAATAAAGTACCAGAAGTGTATAAATCACACTGCTCTCAAGCCCAATCATCCGACCACAGGGAAAAACTACAATGCAGGAGAGGGAAAGCAACCAGACTCTTACACTAGGCAATTACAAACAGATAGATATTGATTTAAACTATAGGATCAGAACTGGGCCTACCTTGGCTACCTCTGCTCTCATCCTGACTGCTATTTCCATAATAATCAAAATCATCATCTTGTTGTGGGAGTTGTAAGTTCATCACAGACTACAATGCAACCCATGAAAAAAAAAATCACAATATAATTCATAAGAAAATCATCATTAAAAAACTTATAAACAACACTAACTAAACCAATAATTGAATTTTCCAGCATCAATACGAATTCAATTTCCACATTCCAAATTCACGTAACCATCCCAAATTAAGCACAAATCAGACATAAAGACCCATCTTTTTTCACCAATTGATACCAGCTGAAACGAACAGAGCAAGCATAAATTCCACAAAACAAAGCAAACCCATTTGAGAAGAGAAAAAGCCCAGGTGAAGAACCTCGAGGTTGAAGAGATTGGCGTAGGAGAGGGAGTCCTTCCCTCGCCGCTTGTTGTCCATGTGCTACGTACGACACAGTCAGTATAGGATAATTGAAAATCAATGTCGTCGAGTAGCATGGAGGATTAGCTTGGTGCGAGTAGAATGAGAAGAAACCCTAAGCCAGAACCATAGGGCATAGAGTTGTGGCGAGCTAGAGAGAGACAGAGAGGGTGCGTAGTATACGCAGTAGACACAGGCGGTATGGGAAGCATCGGGCGCTGCTAAAGTGCGCCAGTATAGTTTTACAATTTGTTATTGGGCTTTTTTTTCTTCAGAGAGGTTCATGGATTTCTTTTAGCTGTTTCTGTTGAGAAATAGAGCAAATACGGTTCTCGGTCGGAGCCGTTATAACAGTCCAAAGTCAGAAATGGATCCATGCTTTGTTTGGGTCGACTATTCAAGTCGGGTCTCAAATTCGGATCTCGGATTGGATTTGGATTAATAAAGAATATGCTAAATCTAATCTGAAAATGATTTGAATTGGATGGAATCGGAATGCTCACGAATTCAGATTCACATTTTCAGTTTATTAGAAAAATGTACATGTTTGTGTAACTCGTCTCGTTTGATAATTAATAAAGTATATTTTACGTAATTTGAAATGAAAAAGATGGATCGAATTTCAATTATCAAAAAATTTGATGTATAGCATAAGTTTAAAAGTAAATGATTGACTTTTTGTTTACTTTGTCAAATCTCAAATTCAAAACAGTGTCGTAGTGGTAGTCTTCTTATCCAATAGTTAAGGTGCATTGATGTAGTCCTATTATCTGACTCGGTGTCTTCGGGTTATCTGGTGGAGCAGCACTGCAAGTCCAGTCACTAACATGTAGATTGCGCAGGTAGCACACCGTTTAGCAGATCCCAAGATGTTTATCCGGGGACCACCTCCGGCATGAGAAATGAGATCTCTACACAAATGCTAATGAACGCTAAAAATGAAGATTGAAAATCGTCGTAGATCGTTTGAAAAATCACGAAAAACATACAAAGAACACAAAAATGTTGAGAGCGTTTCCAAGTTCTTGTGGTAAGTGTTTGAATAGTAAATTAACTAAACTTTTTACTCGTAGCTTCATAGCCCTTTTATAGGTCTCATTCTTACATGACACGTGGCGGTATGTGATTGGTCGGTGTTGATGCGGGGCCATGCATTTTTTTTTTTGTCTTTTTGTTTCTACTTATAGTTTTTCTTCCTAGCAGACATAGGAGAGTATCGACTCTTAACTTTGCGGGGTCACAGGTTCTCGGGCTCTTAGGTAGTGGTTTTGCGCCCCACGTCACTATATTGCATTCCTATGAGTTATGAACTATCCTTGGTGTTGATGGGCGGATGGTCGCAAGCGAAGGTTGGATTGACGATTTTAACACATCTCCCTTGTGTGTTACACCCATGTGCTGTGCTAGTGTCGTATCTCACGTTGTGGCTCTCGATGATGCATGGACGGACGTTTGCGGATGGGATGGTCTCGCGGATGCTCACGGACGGCCTCACTCATGGGCCTCTCACGCATGGCCTCGCACACGGGCCTCGTGCTTGGCCTCACGCGCACAACCTCGCGGATGCAGCTTGTAGACATGATGAATGAGGAGTGGACGGATGAACTCGCTCACTTTGCAATGCGTGTGGACTTGCTCTCCCATACTTCATTGACGGCCTTTGGGTGAAAGGGTCTTTGCGGATGGAGTCATAGTTTGCGTGCGTGAAGAATCAAGTGAGACTCACTTTGGTGCGGATGTTCATCTCGGATCGATTGGGATCCGATCATCCACTGTCAGAATTTTTCCTCCACCGAATTTTGGTAAAAGATCTCCGTCGACCTTCACATTGTCAAGTGCGCCACACGTCACTATCTCATTGTTTTTTTTTGTCCAATCAGTAAACATTGCACATCATGATACAAGAACCTTATTGGCAGACAACAATTAAATAGTTTATTTTATTTTGTGAAAATTATAGTTATAATTTTAATTTTGTGATGATAAATATTCTTTTTTGTTCATCAAATATAGCTTGCTCTCAAATGGTAGGGCTAAAACGTAAATAATATTTTTTCTTGAATGCAACCAAATAATGTGGGTTGCGGAGACTTGGATTATTGATACACCGCCTTCATAGATATCTTCTTGAGACCATCCTTGCATGATTATTCAAGATATGTTGAATACAAAAACATGTTGAGAAGGTACAAATTTGTAACAACACTTGTACAATTTGAGCATATGAAAAGAAAGTGCTCTAACCGTAACCTGGTCGTGGGATTTAGGTTAGGTTGCTTTGTCAATCTAGTCTTGTACTCTGACTGGCTTTCTTACTCTTCAATTGGGTTTGTGTTTGAGGCGGATGGTATGTGCTTCAATGGTTGTTTCTCCATACGTCTTCATGAGCCATAAATCTTGCAAAACCAACACACCCAAGAACGATGATACCCATAAGTGTCTCCGGGACACATCCTCCGGTGTGAGAATAAGTTCTCGGAGGAAACACTAAGGAGCACGAGGGCTCAAGAGAGAGAGTTCAGAGAGAGAATGTTGCACTCAAATGAAAGTTAAGAAGATAGGGTTGCTCAAGCTCTCATAACTCAAAAGTCAGGGATCCCTCCTCCAATAGTGAATGGGGGTATTTATAGGCGTTACCTAATGGGATAGGGGGTACGTGTTAGTACCTTTATGGTTTGGCTGTCTGAATCATGGGAGGACTGCTCTGTTCCCTTCCTCGTTGGCTGACAAGTGTCGCCTTGCTGTTGGATCCCAACTCAGCTGAGGGCGAGTGGGTCCCTTTACGTAGACACCAAGTTTGGATGACCCAGTGATGGCACCATTCACGTGCTCGATCTGGGTTCGGACCTAGTGAGTAGGATCACTTGGCTCGGTCTGTTCCCAGACTTGGTGGATGTCATGGCATCGCCTGGTATGCGTTGTCCGAGCTTGAAAGGCTTGGACCAGGGCGTTGGTGTCTCGGGGTCCTCCCCATTGGCCGTGGTCCGCAGACCATGCATCTCGCGAGTGGGACCATTCCTTGAGTCCATAAGGCATGAGATCCCCTGGGGTTCAGGGACCGAGGCTGGGTCCCTATTGTCCCAGAGAGTGTTGACTTCTGCTGTCGAGGCCCGCGCTTGTGAGCTCTGATGTGGGTTCCGTGGGCCCTAGAGGCCACGTGTCACGTTTCTATTTGTTGAGATTTTTAGAGTAGCATCAGCAGGATTAAAACTTAAATAATTTTTCACTTGAGTCCAGCCAAATATGTGGGTTATGATTTTAAAATTGCTCGGTGGTAGAATATATAGTTTCGAAGAGCGCAAGAACTAGTCCAAATATTCACTCGAAAAAATAGTCTCGAAGTACATAAAATGTCGGTCCAAAATCGCTTATCATATATAACAAAAACAAAAGCTTATTAAATTTGGGATCAATATATTGAAAATTATTTTGCCTCACCCTCTAGTCATGTGTTGGTTCTGCCAAAGAAGGTTAAAAATCATAACAAGCATTAAGAAAATGTTTGAATTAACTTCTCAAAAATAGCTCATAGTCAGGAGAAAAAGATAAGGGGCAATTTTGTGTTTCGCCTTTATTTTAAAAGAAAATGTTTATCTGTTTGGATAAAAATGTTGATGAAAAATAGTAATACTTTATCGATGTTTATGTATTAGGAAAAGTATTTTTCCATGTATTTGTATTACATGTATTTTAACATGTATATCATACTATTAATAAAAAAGTTTAGGGTAGAAAATGGAGAAGTTTTAATCTGGAAATGAATT
>JAYMTK010000714.1:0-19795 GCA_036897405.1 Pelargonium myrrhifolium
TTGAATAAACATTTGATTTGATTTCATAACTTTCCTTATCTTAACAATTTAAATTTGGAAATGTGTCGGTTTGTAGTTATAAAAAAGTTTGGGCCAAAATTAAAGGTTTGATGATGTGGCACTCTAATACGCATTATAAACCTATTTTTTGATTCCGCTTTTATAGTATGTATAGATAGAGTAAAATGTATATCAGTTGACTGATATAAACTTATATCAGTTGCAACTTAACAAAGTCAATGAGGTGATGACGCCTCATTTAAAATCACTTATACCCACTCAAGTGAATTTGTGGGAGCGGAGCGACCTGTCGGATCCATGATTTTAAATGAGGTGTCACCACCTTATTAATGCAACTGTTATAATTTTATATCAGTCAACTGATATACATTATACCCTTAAAAATAAATTATGCTATGTATCTCATCTATACTATATTTAAAACATTAGTACAACACTATTTGATAAAGAATTGAATATAATAAATATTATTAAGCTTAAATTCCTTTTCAGTGTACTTTCAACTTTTATTTTGTCTACAAAATTCAGTAGAGAATCATTTTATTCTTTCTATCACCACCAACTTCACATTATCAAAATGAAAAATAAACATACAAAAAAATTAATTATCGCAAAACATATAAGAAACTATCTACAAATAAGGCCGAGAATATGTTTTTCTATATCCAATTTGCCAAATAAAACATACATAGTATATAGGAATAATAGATCATAAACTCAATTAGGAAAAGGAGGGATTAGAAAGATTTTATCAAATAATAAAACATCTCTTTGTTCAAATATGCCAATAGCAAACCAATAATCTGTCAAATAAGTTAACAAAACCAAACTAATTATCTGTCAAATTAGTTTACAAAACCAAACTAATGATCCCATATCAGATTCCACCATACCATCAACTCTTCAGAGCTTCTTTTGAAGTATCCAAGTCTTCAAATCTTGATGGCTCCCACAAATAATTTACAGCATCAAGAGGCATATCAAGCATCGATAAACCGGATATCGAAGGTGTGGGGATGTATCTGCCACACATTCAGAGCCGCGTATTCCTCTAAACACTCTTTCAACTGAGCTTCGCTGTATCCCTGTCCGAGAGCAAACATCCCGTTAGAGACTTGACAGACAAAATGTCGAGCAAATTGCCATGGAAAACAAGTAAAAATAAGTAACTCAAGATTCCAAGACCTTCCGATAGTTAAAGGGTTGAAGGTAAGTAGAGAACTGTACAAGACCGAATGGATATAGGGCTCCACGAGGAATCACATGTGAAATGTTTCGTACAAGTCCACTTCTTTTGTTCAGTGACGAAATGGCTAATTTCTGGTTTTAGTTCATCTCTTTATTCAGACTATTGTTATGGTTTTGATCATTCTAACCCAATAACTTATCATTTGAAGCACAAGTTTATGACATGCTGGATTTGATTTTCGAGAAATCCAGTTGAGTGCATTGCCATGGAAATCAAGAAAAAGGAGTAACTCAAATTTCTAAGAAATTCGGATACAACTGGATAAAGCACTGAAGCTAAACAGAGAAATGTAAGAAACCAAATGGATCTAGGGCACCACGAGTAATCACATGAGAAATGTTTCGTACAAGTCCACTTCTTTTGTTCAGCGAGGAAATGGCTAATTTCATGTGTTCTTTAATTCGCATATCTTTATTCGGTTTATTGTTTGCTTATAAGCTATTTGGTTTATTGTTATTCAGGTTTATATCACTATAACCCAAAAGACTGGGCAGATGGTTAGTGAAGTGGTGTCTTAATTACACTGATCATTTGAAACACAAGATGATAACATGTTGGATTCGATTTTTGAGAACTAACCTTCCGAGAGATCCAGTTGAGTGCATGAGCGTAGCTCACATCCATCTTGTTGGTCCTTGCAGCTTCATCTCTCAAGATAGAATAGATATCAGAGATAGCATCCAGACCTGATCGCTGGCGATCATCCGAGTACAATGAGAACTTTGACATCTGCATTAACCTTAGTGCCTCATCCACATCACTCTGAGCCACAGTTTCCGAGAATCGAAGTCTTGCCAGCGACTGTAAACACAAGTCATCAATGTCAAGTGTAACTATTTGTCCATCAAAAACCATACAGTTCCCGTTCCACCTCACTGGTATTGGTATAACAAGAGTCAAACAAAAATCAAGAGATTATCATATAATCTCATGAAACCAACAAAAGAAAGAGGACATACAGTTGATATTCGTAGGATGCTGAGTAGAGTTCTAACAGTTGTATAGGAATGTGGGGTATTAGATTTAGCTTCTTCTTGCCGAATGTTGGAATAGGCACTGGCAATGTACTCTTCCAATTCCCTCGGGACAGAAGGAGATACTCTTCTGGCAGCTGAAATGTATGCACTAGAAAGAAAGAAAAAAATGATACAAAATTCAAAAGAGATTCATGTTTTGGATGATGAGTGATGACAGAGGTCAGCCAGATAAACTTTGCAGTGAAAAATCACACAAAATTGGCAAGGCCTTAAGATGCACGTGTATATACTCCAAATAGAGTGTGATATAAATTCTATGAGGATAATTTACATGCTGACATGAGAATATATATGATGTCGTAAAGAATCTCCAAGAAGCAAAGCATCCTAAAATACCTACTAACGAGTTATGACTGAATTGTCTGAGAAAAGACTTTGTAAAATTTACCGAAGAATGGATGGTTCAAGTGGAGTGAATCCAAGAGCTGGAGATTCTTTATTCTGGTGGACATATAAAACATGCCTGGCCATTTCAAGATCATTGTCCATGTCTGCTCGATCTAGGATCAACCACAAAAGATCAAATCTCGATAGAAGTGCAGGTGGAAGATTAATATTTTCAGCTGGAGTTCTCCGTAGGTCGTATCTTCCCCTTCAGAACAAAAAAGAATTACTGTCAAAATTAACAGGTATAGAGCACCCATGAGTAAAGTTCATTCGTGTGTAACAATTAGATAATGTTATTTGCTGGAAAGTAATCCCAAATTCTGTGCAGGACAATGTACCAAATGAGTAATGTAAATAAAAATTAATATAAAAAGCATTTGTACCAGGCAGGATTAGCAGCAGCAAGCACGGCAGTTCTTGCATTCAATGATGTAGTAATCCCAGCCTTAGCAATACTTACTGTCTGCTGTTCCATCACTTCATGTATTGCTGTACGATCTGATTCATCCATCTTGTCAAACTCATCAATAGCACAAATACCCATATCCGCTAGCACCTGAAAGTCAAAGCTTATTTACTGAACCCCGACTATTTTTAAGCAAATTTGAGATCTTAATTAGATTTAAAAAGACAGCAGTATAAGGGCAAAGAATTGGCAATTGGGATACAGATGATGTGTTGCAAGCAATATAATCTGAAATGGTGCCTATGTGACAAGTGTTCATATTTTCATATGATATATCAACATTTGTACAAAGTATGATGGCTTCTTGCATTTGAAGAACTAACACTCTAAAATACACACACACAAAAGAAAAATCTAAACAAGAAAGAAAAGAGTATATATCTCACCAGTGCTCCCCCTTCCAAGACCATCTCATTTGTTACTGGATCTCTCTGGACAGCAGCAGTTAAACCAACTCCACTGCTTCCTTTGCCAGTGGTATACACTCCCCTCGGCGCAACATTGATAATGTGCTTGAGGAGCTGACTTTTTGCAACCCCAGGATCACCCATCAAACAAATATGCAAGTCTCCTCTAATCTGCCATTTCACAAGACAAATTTAAAACCTTTTCTAGTAAATTGTCTTATCACATTATGACCCATGATAATCCATTCACAAATAATAATAACAATTGCACTTAAAGAGTCCTACAACCTGCTGTGCTTATGACCTAAGTCTCTAACGGTCATATTGGCAAGGAAGAAGAAGAAGAGAGAAGCGACATCGTTGCTATATTAAGTGGCTTTAGTGAAACGGTGCTTTGAGAGTTAATGAGTTTAGCTGATACGTTGTCGTTCTTGTTGCTGTGCTAAGTTGGCAAGTTAGTTAGATTAGTTGTCAGTTGCAACTGCAAGATGGAAGCTCTGTGTGGATACTGTATATTGGTTAGCAATAGCTGTAAACAATTCATTCTTATTAGTCTATACAATTTGGTCTTTGATATCATTTGGCTCTGTGGATTTGCAGCTCATAGACAGTGTGTGTGTGGTTAGGGTTTTGATCTTTGTGGCTGTGATTGAGAGAGAATCTCAGGTCATCAATGCTGCACAACCCAAATTATTAGAGAAAGCCAAACCAGTACCAGCTATGACACCCTAGGGAAAAAAAATTGGCAATCTGCTGCTCTTCCTTTCTTTATTTATGAGGTGTAAAGTACAACATGAAATACTACAGTGTGGCATATCTATCCAGTTTATCTCAGCTCTTTGAAATATAAACACCAAGTTCAGTACCAATATGTACTGTTTAATCACATCATAATCTGAGAGAAATACCTTCATCCCATCTTTCAACTTGCGGTGAGGAGCACCAACAAGGAGAAGAAGTAGAGCCTTTTTAATGTCTTCATGTCCAAAAATTTCTGGTGCCAGTGACCGTGCTAACTTAGTATAAATATCACCATCCTCAGCTAACCGTGCAATTTGCTCTTCCTCATCTCCTTTAAGTTCATATCTGCATCAGAACACAGATTAGCACATTTGAGTTAAATAAGAAATGGGTGAGTAAGGGCTTAAAGGGGCAGAAAATTCCTCCAGTAACAGGGCCTGAGGAAATTGGGAACTGGAGAAAGACTTACTCCTCATATTTTTTCTTGAAATGGGAGACTGACATTGTCTCCAAGTACGTATCTGCCACCAAGCCAGCACGCATTGCTCTAAAGCCAGTGTAAGGTATGGGAAGAAAAATCCCAGATAGTTCAATGACATCACCAGGAGCAACCTGATAATATTCAATTATAAAATTGGCAACCCAAGAAAAATAGAAGTAGCAGACCAACTAATTAAAACATAAAAACGACAGCAAAAAATAAAGTGCACCCAGCAATTTGATAGAGGACAAATAAGTAAAATTTACACACTAAGAAGAGAATTTTTCAGCATCTTACTTATTCACTCCATATTCAGTATATCATTCTACTTTCATTTTCATTTACAGCCCATAAAAAGACTAGCTTATACAGCAATGATTAATCTAACATAACTTTCCCCATACAGAAAACTTACGGTCTGAATCAAACTTTTCCATACCCCACAGTAAATCTGAGGCACAGTGATATCAGCTACTGATAGAAGCATTATCTATTAATCTCAAGAATCCAAAAAACAATAGGCATGGGAGCGGATTTCCCTATCCTGTTATTATCTTTGTTATCTTCTGATATGCATGAATAAAGCAGTTGCGCTCTAAAAGAAAAACATGGAGACACTGACTTCATGAACACTGACTTATATACCACCTACCTTTCTTGTGAGTTCTCCCCTTAAATGAACAGTCATTGTCCGTGGGATATGACCTTTTGGGACATGCTCAGCTAACTCTTGAATCTTTGCCTGCAATTAGAAAACATTATTACACTAATACAGAAGAGGGAAATGGAAAATGTCATTAGTTGAGAACCAAAAATGCAAAAGAAAATCATCTCATGAATACCAGCTTGAAATGAAAACGAGTTTACGCTTGCTGATCAAATAAAGAGAGTTAAGAGTAAAAAAACACCTCTTGGAACTTTAAGAACTTTGATGCCCTAAGTTGAAGGATAAGGTTGCCCTTGCTTCTGTTTAAATCGCAACGCTTAGATGGGCACTCGAGCAGAGGCATAAAGACTCGACCTGTTACTTCCTGTTTGGCACATAATACCGCATCACATATAGGAACCCATATATGAAGACACTGCTTGTGGTGTAGATTAAATAGTGATGTACTTCATTTACCTGGTAAATTTCAAAACCACAATCTTCACATGTATACACAGCGACCTGCATTAATGGCTTGACATCTGAACAACGTGTCACAATACCAGATATCCTTACAAGCTGGCCAATATTAGAAGCCTTGACCTCCCTAATAGTAAATGGCCGTCCCTTTGAAGACGCTCTTATATAAACTTCACTGAATCAAGAATATTCAACATTAACTATCAATTGAGCCACATGACATCAAGCAGAAAATTTGAAGTCATTTGAATATGAATTTGAAAACAGGTATTTTGATAAAAACTATAACAAAACAATACATTACCCTTGAAGACATATATATTATATCACCTTATGAATTTTAGATACATACTGGGTAAACTTAATGTACAATAGAGAAAGACTTGACATTCAGCAACCTATAACAGTTATAGGTCATGTAAAACAAATAATAAGTTAAGAAGTGTCATAAGGTTTTCACCCAAAGAAGATATTCCACTCAAGTCGCCAAAGCCTTGATTGAAATTTATATGGGATTGGGTAATTTTAATACATATTGGTAACAGTGAACTATTCATGTATGATGCTAAAGCCAAATTTAACTCAGGCAAAATGATGTCCCTACCTACAGATGATGTATAGATGATACCCAAAGATTAATCTACAAAACAGTCAAATTAGGTTGTCTAAACCCTTACAAGAATGTTTAGAAGTTGAGCGCAAAATGATGAGAATGGTTTGTAACTGAGCTTACAAGAAACGCTTAATCTCTGGAGGCATCTTCTGTTGTGGATCAGAACCGTCTGTATTCTCAGTTCCCTCCTCGGACCTCTGTGTCATCAATATATCATGATCATCATCCGGGAATGCCTCAGTAGGCTCTGGCATGAGCTCATCAATAGCAGAAGCAAAAATTCCAATATATCTTCGGGTATTATCAGTAACCCGTCTGAGGAACTCTTCATCTAAGTCCTTATACTGCCAGGAATCAGGATAATCATATATAAGTTTCTCTGTTAGAAGAACAAAAAATAAAGGTTTTAGAACAAAACCCAAGACATCAAAAGTCTAAGGGATAGAAAACTCACATTAAATAGGTCCTCTAGATCAATCTGAATTGCACGCACTTTCCGGTTAGCCACATCTTGCTGAAATTGAACCAAGTGTAAAATGTCACCAATTGAAATATTAGCTAAGAATCAAAATAACAAATTTCAAACTAAGCTTAGCTAAGCGGAGATTGCTGTTAAAGATCATAAATGAGTTACAGTAAGAACTCGAACTATATTTCCTCCCGTCATTTTCCGAGCTACCAACAGCAGATTTAGGGTTTGGATTTAGGGGTTTTGGGGTGATTTCACACAAATGAAAATTAAGACAGCGAAGAAGAAGAGAGTAGCAGGCGGTGCTTACAAGGATGTTCATGTATTTGGCTTCGCCATTTGCATCGGCGAAGTTGGAGATGAAATCGTTCGCAAGAGCTAGTTTCAAGGTAAACGAAATAGAAAGAAGAAGAAAAAAAACACGTTAAATTCCAGAAATCGCACGCAATGTAAAAAAGAGATCTACGCAATCGGAAACGTACCTTTGTCTGCTTCGAAATCTAAATCCTTCATCATTGTTCTTCGTTTACAGATTCAGAGAGAGAAGAGAAAGAGAGAGAGATGTGGAAATGAAACACAGAGACTGGTTTTTGGCGGCAATTAGAGGTGTAGTGTTGGAGAGTTTTGGCGGGAAAATAATAGGACAAGCCCCGTAGGTACCACATAAACGACATGTCGGAAGTAATCGGGTTGGGCTTGCCCCAAATTTGCAAAAAAAAAAAAAACACATAAACGACATGTCGGATGTAATTGGGTTGGGCTTAGCCCAAAAATGTGTGGCTGCTGGGATTCGAGCCCAGGTCCCTACGGCCACAACGTAGGATTCTAACCACTAAACTACAGCCACTTTGTTGTTAGGACATTGCACTATTTTATATATCTATATATATAATATATCATAACACAGTAAATTCACGTCAAACTTGTTTAACCTGCCTAACATGTTTATTTAAACGGTCATAAATGGATGGTGTAGCCCGTTTATTGAACCAACAAATGAAGGATAAAAATGTAATTTATCTAACATGTCGTGTAGAAAATGACCCATGTAAGAAAAACCGAAACGAGCACTATAGTCAATGTGATTATTAAACGTCTTGTGCTAGTGTTCAATATTTGAACACGGTTGTTAAACACTTCATGTTTGTGTTGATTTATAGAAGACATGATACAACATACGTGTTTACATGATTTGTCAACTGTAATTCCATGTTCTTAGTAGTTAATTATCAAATTTGTTTAGATAAAGTCAATCAATTTAATCATAAAACAATTCAGTTTTGTTCTTGCCATGGTTAAGAGGTTTTAAATTTGTAGTGAGAATCAATACATAATGTGCGAATTATTTTATACCAAATACATAATTTACATAATTTGTAGTGCGAATCCATACATAATTTACGTCAACGACAAGTTGTAAATTTCATACCAAATACAAATAGTGTACGTCAAAGCCAACGATTCAAGTTTTGCGAGTGTAGAAATTTCGAGTTTGTAGTATATAATGTGTGGGTAGAGTGTTGTTGCCCGACTCAAATTTCTTTCCCAACTGACCCGGCCCAAAAATTAACTAAACCAACCGAACTTGTAAAAATATGGGTTGAATTTCAAGTATCCATTTAAACGTGTTGGAGACCAACACAATCACAATTACAAAACTAGAGAGCCCAAACACGCTTATTTCGTGATGCGTCAAGGCCGTGTCAAGCCATGATCTGTCAGCTCAACTTGAAACTATCGAAACTTCAACCTCACAAAGTTCAAATCAAGGGTTCGCAGATTATAATACAAGAAATTTATGCAATGTAAAGAACATTTGATTCAATGAGCTCATTCGACCATAATATATAGATATTCGACCATGTCTGAAAAAGCTTATGATACTCACTGAATGTCAAAATTCGACATCATTTACCAGTGGGTCGCGGTTTGATTTGGGGAAAAAAGAAAACATTTGTCCTCACAGTTCAGACAGAGCCAATCTGTACCTGAAACTTCTCATTGATCACACCAAAACTGGTTTCTGTTCCCTGGTTTTTTCCATCTTCACGCGTATGAGTTTGTCCAAGATGGCGGGCTCCAAGGGCACTGCATCAAGACATCGCTCTGCAGAAGCAACAACCACCTGCAGAAGAAAAGAATCATGCAGCTTTTCACATGTAGTTGCGGAACAATCAAAAGACTTGCATTGCCAACATTTTCAACCGGGATTAGTTTTTGTTCAAACAAACTATGTGATGCAAGTATATTTGGATGTCGGCTAGGAATTAGAGGGAAAAGTGGGCCATGACACATAACAATGCCATGACATGCATAGTTCTGGGCAATTCCGGGGGTCGTTTAAGAGGGAGTTTTTGGTGTTATACTGTTTTAGGCATAATTTGGGTAGTTTTGTAATTTTGTCGTATTTTAAAACTCTCTGCCCTAAAATGAGTGTTATGTATTCTTTTTCGAGGGAAGAATCAAGGATAAGTGAGTTTTCACCCATATAACCTATGTGCATTAAATGTAACAAACTCAAGGATAAGTGAGTTTTATCGGTGATTCAACCTTCCTAAAAAGGAAATACTAACTCATTATGG
Source organism: Pelargonium myrrhifolium (assembly GCA_036897405.1). Lineage (NCBI taxonomy): Eukaryota > Viridiplantae > Streptophyta > Magnoliopsida > Geraniales > Geraniaceae > Pelargonium > Pelargonium myrrhifolium. The sequence continues at coordinate 9,580 of JAYMTK010000714.1, forward strand.
GTTTTTTTTTTTTTTAAAGAAAAAGGACACTTTATTTTGGGACAATGGGAGTATTAAAATGGAATGTAGTTTCTTTTATTGTTCTTGTGTTATCATTCGGTCAATTTGTTTTGTTGTAGTTGTGCATCGCTCAGATTCTGATGGAGTTATAGGCGATCAAAGGTTCAATACGTTGTCTCAAACTTGAAAAACAGTAGCATCGTATTGCCTTACCTCATCAAGCAAGAAGTCAATTGCAGCTTCATCTTCAACAGCTTCCTTAAAAGGGGTTCGTAAGAACTGAATATCCAACTGAATTTGCTGGAAACCACTCCGGTTAAAGGTCTGAAGCCGGACAAATTCGAGAAAACTTTTAAGGCAAAGCTTTACTATGGTAGTCAGAACAGACTCCTGCAATATGCAATATATTCCGGTTAAAAAAACTAAACCAGCAATTTAACGGTACCAGCTATTGTATCCTATATTCATATCCACCAAAAAATGAGAGCAAATACATACCTGTGTGAATTCAACTTTTGTAAAAATTTCAACTTTTTGTTTAAACAATTTCGCCAGATGGGTTTCTAAAAGCTGGCTCCTGGCTTTATGGGTGTTTGACCTGCTTAGCCTATCATCTCGTAATGGATTGCTGCGTGAAGAGGCGGTGCTTCCATTGCTGTCGGACCGGCGATGTTTACGAATAAGACTCTGAGGTAAAATCTGCTTCACTTCAGTTCCTACTGCTTCCAACTAAGGAAAGAGCAAAAGTCAAGCGTCTCATTCTATCCACTTCTCTTACAAATAATTTTATGGTTTGTTTGGATTCTTGGACTGATTTGAAATCCTGGATTTGAGCCAAATCCAATGTTTGGATGCACAAAGAATTGGATATGGATTTGACTAAAATCCAATAGGATTCAAAACATGTCTAAAACTTGGGTATTCAAATGACAAATCTTATCGTTTCCCAAACATTATAATAGTATTGAAATACAACATTTCAAATCATGAATCACACATTAAATCAATGAATCCAAACACAACCTTATGTACATATATAATAAGGCCTAGTAAGGCCTAGTAAAGCCTAGTAAAGCAGAGCATGATTTAAATTTATGAGATAATTGTCTTGTGATATCACAAGTTCACTAACCTCTTGAATTAATAAATCAACAAACATGTGGACTTCTCTGGGCTCCTTGTGCTGTAACAAAAGTCAGAAATATTAGACATGCCACATGATGCTTTTTCTTCCATTTCATGAAAATTTTATCAAGCTGACCTTGACCCAGTTAGGTGTCGTAAACCTCTTCCTCAGGAGAACTGAAATTCTCTGAGTTCTCATATTAATATACTGAAGAGAAGAAGTAAAATCATAGTCAGCTTTTCCAGACAAGTCTCAGATATAAGAAGAAGCACATAATGATCCAAAACAAAAACTAGCTTTGGAAACATAACATTTAACTTAACTTTATATCATCAAAATTTCTATCTACTCTGTGGGTTGTAATTTTATTCGAGCTTTTATCAAAAATGGATATAGGATTTACCAAAAGCACAGTTCCCTCTCCCTCGATTGCGTAAGGCATTTGGTTGTCTAATCTCCCTTAAAATAAACCCAGATTCAGAAGATGAAAATCTTTATGTATCTAGACATAAGGAACTTGAGAGCTCCAAAAGCTAATGCAGTGCCTAGTGCCCTATGAAGTTTCACCAACCACTCAATACTAATCAGAGCAGTAAACCCAATTACACTGCATATATGTTGATTAATGTAGGATTTTCAATTTGTGTTGGAGGAAACACGGTATGCCAAGAAATGGATTAAGCCTAATGCATATATTCAACCTGAACATATTGAGAATCGTTCCAAATGAGTGTAAATATCATTACTAAAGTTTTCCTGCGAGACTTAACAATAAAGAGCTGGCTTTTTCAACGCAAACATTGCAAATCAAGAATGTGAGAAGAGTTTAAATCATACAAGGTGCAAAAACTGTTCCCCAGCTGAGCGATAGAGTCGGCAAATTTCTCCAGGAACGAAGGCAGGTCCATTTTCATGGCCTCGAACACCACCACCCGAAAATGAAGCAGCAATTTCCTGTGAAATACTAAGGTTATGGAAAGAGCTATAATTTTAAATTTTGTAAAAGGAATGCAACTTAAATTATCAAGTAGCTCCTTGCCTCAGTGATTCTTGGGATGGCACTTTGTTCAATAAAAACTGAAACTTGAGCCAGTACAAGAACGAGCCCAGGAAGAACTTTGTTGGCTTGTGTTCCATCTGTACTGTCTGAATTTTTTCTTCCAGAAAGCACAAGGAAGTGATCATTAAGTGCCCTGAAGAAGTCTTGAAATCCTTCTTGAACCCAATCAATAATGAAGTCTTTCAATTTGTTTAGTACTCCTATGTTATCATCAAGAAGTTGGCGGAAGTCCTATAGTGAACAATAGAATGGAGAGAAAGCAAGTAAGCAACATGTAACTTTAATTTCAAACCTTAAAAAAATGAGTATGCTCAGCTTGTGATGAATAACATTGGAACATATCTAATTCTGACAACAGATTTTGTAGATTAAATCTAGGAACCAGAAAAGAAATACATCGTGATTTTAACCGGCCAACACAGCTAAAATTTTCAAGGCACGTAATATGTTACCAACAGGACATCCATGCTGCCTTGAAGCACTGCAGTTTTGCTAGCATCCAATGCAACCTCCAAAGAATATTCTTCTACACCTTCCTGTTTACTTTGAGCTTTTGTGATGGCATCTGTAGTTTCAAAAGCATCTAATTGAGGCTTCTGAGTCTATCTAAGGATAATAATAAAATCAAACAAATATGATATTTAAACTTAGGACCATTTATTATTGTAAAAGCACCCAAGTTTCTTTTATCAGATATATTTAACTCATTAGAAAGCCTTCCGGTGATAATGTTTTTATTATAGTATATAGTATATACCACATAAAAGTTTCTGATTTGGGAACATTCTACAAATAAACTACATATCCTTGTAACAAATACTACTAAGCTGGACTCTGTTTGCTGCTCTTCATTTACTTCATACCTAATCCTGTTGTTTCAATAATACCAGACTAGGAGATTTTTGAAATTGTAACAGCAAGAATTACCTGAGATATCATGCAAAAGACGAGAAAATGTGCTGGCAACATGTTGTTTGAGAGAAATCCGTGCAGCCTGAAATCACAAAGGGTTAATAAGTATATGATATTATGAGAATACATCCTTCAACAGGAACTCAATGATAGCTTGGAGAAAAGTGGAGTCAATGACTATCACTAATTAGACTTGTGAAAAGAAAAAATGCGATCATCATCAACTAGCAACCAAATAAATGCAGCTAGGAAAAGGAGAAAAGGGACCTCCAGACAATGATCCGGGAGGGCAGCCTCCGGCAACACTTCTTCCATAAGTAGCACATGTCTCCAAATAACTCCTACAAGAACATTCACATTGATCAAACATCACAAAAGACCTCATTTACGTGGCAGGGAGAGAAAAGACCAGAATACGACAAATTACCCCAAGATTATATGAAGAAACTTTTTGCAAAGCTATAAGAAAATTAATTTTAAGAACAAAGACCAACTAAACATCTATCTCTAAGGACTTTCAGATGTGTGCGTGATCATAATGACAAATCTTTGGCCAAGAGATACACTCATACTCAGATTAAATTGCTTTCATTATTTTTTTTAATGTTTGGTATTATCTAATGTTTACATGCACTTAGACAGTTTATTCTGATGTGTACTCCTCGTGTTTAATTACATTATTTAGATAATATCAAAAAGAAAGGGGGTAAATAGTTTAATGGATGGATGAAAATCGCATTGAGAGAACTGAAGTAGTTAAATTCAAAAAATGAAGTGGCTGATTTGTAGTACTTACGAAGAATGGCCAGTAGATCTCCGGAACAAATTTGCTTCTTTATGTACTGATGAGTGGTTTCAAAGTGCCTAAAGTAGTAAACAACGACATTTCATGAGTAAAAGCTTACCACGATTTTAATTAATTCATTCAAGAAGAAATTACTATCAACTACTGCAATCAAATTGAAATGCTGAAGATACTCCCATACTTTGTAACCAAGTCATGTGCAAGTTTGATTAGTTGCGTTTCTGAATCAGGAAATATTACTCTATATGCACGAACAGCCTCCGCAAACTCATGAATAGAAGCCTGAGATCAGAAATTTTAACGATGAATGAAAGATTATCATGTGAAAATCGATCTTATTTAGCAAGAAAGTAGAAACCACATGATGAAACTGAGGAAGCAATATTTTATTATACATAATAAGCCAAAAAGTGATAGCCAAAAACTGTTAAAAACAATATTATCGTTTTCAAAAAAAAAAAAAACAATATTATCAAATCAAGTAAACAGCCACAATTAACTGTCATCTCTAATCCTCTTCGCGAATAATTTCCCTGCGACTCTGATTTGAAAAATAAATTTTTTGTAAAAGTTACAAGCCATGCTGACTACAAGTGGCCAAATAAGTTTGGCCAGTTTTAGAATATCATTTCCATGTGAGATATATTAGTTTCACATCAAACAAAAGTAGTAAACCAGACAAAATTTACAATTTACCGAGATTTAGTAATATGATGAGAGTTACTTCAAACAATCCATTTGGAAGCAAAGCAACAATTGAATATTAGAACTATGGATTTCAATAACATGGTGTATACTCAGGATTTTGCAATAGATGCCTAAAGTTGTACCAGAAAAGAAAATAAACTAAACAAACTACTGTATTTGCACATACATCGTGAGCAGTAGGAGAGTGCAAGTCAGAAACGTTGACAGAAGGATCGTTAGAATCTATTGAAGCATTGCTCATTTCTCCAGATTTGAGCTCAAGGCTTGCAAGAAACTGTTCTAACTTTTCCAGAAGCCTTACCTTCAAGTTATCCACCTGCCAAATATGGAAAACATGTATTGCAAGACATTAATTGGCATGCATGCACATGGCAAGTGATATATAGAGTTGAGTAAAGAAGAACATAAGTTGAAACAAAGACAATCCCACATTTATGCTGCATATACTACAAACAGTAAAGCAGCATACAATTCTAAAATAGGGGGTTCTTTTCATCTTTCTACCAACATAATTTTCGGCAATCTTGTTCATGATGCGTTTTACAATGATAAATTAAATTATTTCCTTTACGTGCTTACCAACTAACAAGGTAATATGCGCCAGAAAAATAAAAGATGGTAAACTACAAACCGGAAAATCCAACTGCTTAAGAAGCATTGCAGACTCAGCTCTTGCTTGTATGGATTCAGTGTCTGAAAATAACTTTTCCTGCACAGAAATTGATGGGTAGTACATGAGAGAAGTTTACAGATAGCGATATCATAAGTGAATAACAACAGGCTAGCCACCATACTATACTATTGCAATATTTCATACAGCGCTTTTCATACTATTTTATGACCTTTCCAACCCAATGAATCGGGACAAAGCAGTTTTTCTATTGATGTATCACCAATAGTCCATTCTCAGATCTCAGGAATCCATTTTCCACAAAATGTCTAGCCATGATATAAGATCCTGTGGAGTGAACTAAAGTGGATCCCATCCCCATTGTCTTAAACCAGAAACTTTGTGTACATGAACAACTGCTGGACAAATCTTGCTCCTGATGCTCAACCCCACTATCTCGTATAGATTGCGAGAATTTTCGGGAATGGACTAATCTGAGGATACATTTACTTTCCTATAGTTTACTACTTCACACTAACAGATGAGGACTCAAATAAAGGATGCCTTGCAAATGATGTGTAATATCACTCAATTAAAAGGAATAAGACAAATGCAGAAATGTTCGCCATAGAGAGAAAGAGAAAGAAAAAGAGTATACCTGCAAAATCTTTATGATTGTAGCTACTGCTTCTTCAGATGCTCGCTTACAGTCCTGAAATGAAGAGTCTCCATATGCCTAGGAAAAGAAGAATGTATAAACATTCCATTCATGGAATTCAACATAACAAATAAATTCATAGCTGGAAATCCACATGAAAAATGAGATTAGTGGAAAGATTCAGCCAGACAATAACAGATCAGATGTAAACAGAATTACCTTTAAGATTGGCATTGCTCCAGTATAATATTTGACTGCATCAGCATATGCTTCATTCTTGATGCATTTTCCCAGTCTAGTGGGTAGATCATATATGAACTGCACTTTTACACAGAAGATGAAATATGTGTAATTCACGAAATGACCAAAAACCAACCATTCACAGAAAGTATTGGACATATAGTACAATTAATTTACCAAACAACAACTATATTTAAGCAAAATTGCATTGTAAAATAATATCTACTATAACTGGAAAATAAAAAAGTAAAATTCCATTTCAAGTTTTACATGCCCTTATTTTAACCAACATAGCTAACCATTTATTATTCGTATGATAAAGTATAAAACTTGAAGTCTGCAGTGAAATGAATTAAATAACAGTAGTTAAAGGTAACTGACTAACTGGTGATCTGGCAGTTAAAATTCATGCTTGTTGTGTGTAAAATTGCACATCCTTAGGACACATGATGGAGGCTTTTCTATCTCTACTGAAGTGATACACACACTGCAGATATAGTAAGTAGTAACAAACACAGATTATATACCTGAACTTTACGCAAAAGGTTCCTTGTACGATGCAGTTTCTCTACATGTTCTCTCTTTTCAAAAAGAGAATTATTGACCCCATCACTTCTGGACTGAACAGACATTATCTGCAAGGATGGATGAAAGTGAACATGACTCTTAAAAAGACTCCTATAAGTCTATAACTATAAGTTTTCCCTGGCCGTTAAAACCACTAATACAATAAAGTTGTAATGAAATTCTGCATAGACACCTTCGCAAGGAGTTGCTCCATATTTGCTTCCATGCCCATAATATTACTTTTCATCCTGTTAAAAGAAAACATATATAAAATTTGATCCTCTTAGAGTTCGTAACATATTGATCACAAAATCCATGCCGGAATCATCACTTCAAAACTCACAAGATCCAGCAATTAGATAAAAATTATTATTGCCAACTGCCAAGAGATCCAAGCCAAAAACGGAGCAAAAATAAATCTAGTACAGAGGCGACCAAAAACAGTTATTGTTCTTTCTTCTTCCTAAATTTACCAGAAAACAAAAGGATTGCACATGCCCCCATGGTGAGTCAGCGGGTTCACGTTACAATCTTCCAGCTGAGAGGTCTAAGTTTAGTTCAACAAATAAACGACAAGATACCTGGCTAAGTGTCGGGGTTCAATGTTAAAAATAAAAAGGCATGTCATGACTTATACACATGTAAGGCAATGTAAGAGCTTATACAAAGGAATGGGATGTAACGACTCAACCATGATGTTGTTGTATGCATCTGAAAACCATTCATTACAAGCCAAAGAAAAAAAATTGGGATTGTGTTGTTGATAACTGTTTGTCAACCACTGTTAACAGAAAAATAAATACCTTTTAATCGTATCTGTGGCACTGATAAACTTGTTGTAATTTTCATAGACTAACATTTGCAAGTCAGTGTCGAGGTTCTTAATCTCCGCTGCCATCTCAACATGTCTCTGCAGCAGACCTTCTAAATTTGACTTCTGGACCTGCACATTACAGGGCATGTGTAAGTGCTCAGATGTTCTGATCCAGGTTCCAAGCCAAAACTAGTGACAAATCGCAGCGTAATTCTAAGTGAACCCTAATTTTTCAGAATATGAAATATAAGGAACAATGATGAGATAAGGCTTTGACTTTGACACATAAGGAGAAAGGGAGGGATAAACATAATAATTTCACTAGTTGACGATGAAAACAGGCAGAGGTAAGTTTTCACTGAGATTTCTCTGGCATGAATGTTCTGAGATTCTTTTCTCTCCAAGTTCGTAAACCCAATTTGCTTATGGAGAGAAACTAGTTTTCTGAGAAAAACACCACTGAATATAGGATTGGGCTCAACACTCAAAAGGACAATGGCTTGTTAATTTATGAACTGCTTAAAGCAAGCTAACTGCACAAAGATGGATCATTTCTAGTCAATATGAGTAAAGTCTGAAAGAAATTTTATGTTCAGGTTCAAGATTTGATGGTTCGGAACTGCAAATTTTAACAAATTTGGCAGAAAACTTAACAATTCACCCTACAATATCCAACTCAGTTCTAAACCTTACAACAAAATACATAAAAGTACCTACTAATTTGCTTAGGAACAAGACAGTAGCTAGTTAATTCAAAAACAGCTAAAAGAAATCTTAATGCACGGAAATGAATCATTTCTAGTAAATACGAGTAAAATCTGAAAGGAATTTTAAGTGCAGGTTCATAATTTGATGGTTCAGAACTGCAAAATTAAACAATTTTGGCAGAAAACTTAACAGTTCGCCTACAATGTCCAACTCAGTTCCAAATCTTACAACAAAATCCATAACTGCATCTTCAATAACATACATATTTTCTTTTCATGCCAAATTAAACACACACAAATCGGGGCATTGGAGAAGAGTCGTACCAGGAGGCTCATGTACTGATCGGGATCGAATGAGCTGGAATCGATGGTATCCAGAGTTGCGTATTTGGAAGAAGTGTTCGATGACATTGAAGGATCTGGCGAGTAGAAGCTTGATAGCAGATCTCTCATTCTCTTCGCCTTCTCGTCCATCGGAACATCGTCTACCGCCATTTTTCTCACCTCCCAGTCCCGATTCACTACAACGATCTCCGCAGAATTTGAATTTGAATCAAATTGTAGATATTAGATCGAAGAATTGCGAGCGTGAGAACAGAAAAATTTACAGATTCGGAAGACTCGAACATGAATTAGCTTGGAGCACCTTGAAGAAGACGGGTTGGTTTAGTTGCTAACCAGCAGGGGTGTTCGGTTCAAATTCCGGACCGGGTTCTTATGCCCAGCCGGTCCGGTTCTGCTACCATTTCCGGTTCGACCGTAATTTCCCACCTTATTTCTATTATTTCCCAAAATACACGCTAACCTGATTGTATTAAATCATAAATACTCCGTAAATAAATAGTCGTTAATTTTTTATGTTTTTATTTTCTAGACATTGAAATTTAAAATTAAGTATATTCGTGTCTAATTTAGTCATCTTGATCTAGCTTGTACTGCTATGAGATTGTAGATTGCCTGAAATAGCATACCAACTCTCTAGCTCTGGTTCGATCGAGCGTTCATTTTCTCTCTTTGTTTACTTTTGTACATGCCATATAAAACGAGAAAATTTTAAATTTAAATTCATTCATTCACCTGTAATCTAGCTATTTTGTTAATTTATGTGATGCTACGAGGCTATAGGACTATTCGATGCAGCACGCCAACACCTTAGCTCTGGTTCGATCGAGCATGTGTTTGTACCGTTCGCTTACTCTTTTACGTAACTGATATGCAAAGCATGTAAAATTTACATCTAATAGTTTTCATTTTTTATATAGTCGTTTTTATCTACTTTGTGTAGCAACGGGACTATGGAATTGTTCGATGTAGCACACCGACTTTTTAGCTATGGTCCAATCGAGCCTTGATTTGCTCTCAGTGTTATTTTTGTACTTGATATGCAAAACATGAAAACCATTATTACGTAACTTCTTCATTCAATTAAGTTTTAACACTTAATGTTTGAAACTGAAAAGTGCACTTAATATGTAAGGCGTACTGTCCACTAATGATAGCGGGGTATCTATGAGTTATTTTGTTTGTTTTATTTAGAATATAGTTTCTTAATCACGATGCTTTTATGGGTATTTTTCTCATTTATGATTGATGTGGTGTGTCATGTGTGTTTGCATTAGAGACGCATGCTTGCACATGTATTGTGGATAGACGTCTTTGTACGTGTTATTCGAGAGTCCGATGGATTGGTTTTAGCCCTTCACCCTCCAATCTAACTGGATAGGCTGTTAGGCTTCCAACAATTCAATTTTAGAGCAAAATATGAATTATCGGTCTTTAAACCTAAAATTCCATAAGTTTTGAATCAACATCGGCTCCGTTCCTAAATACCTCTAATTATCAATTATATTATTTTCCAGATTCACCTTAAATGAATGTTGTATTTTTCGATTCTCACTAAATGCACCTATAACAATTGAGGAGAGACTATGAGCCTTAACTATGGCTAAATCACAATCAGAATTAAACCCGTGGTTTATTAACTAGTATAACATCAAAATATCTAGGGT
>JAYMTK010000715.1:0-19772 GCA_036897405.1 Pelargonium myrrhifolium
TAAAATGGAACAAAATGGATAGTTCAGGGACTAATACGGATCTTTCTCCAACAAAAAAATGGTGAAAAATTAAACTAGTCCACAAGGACCCTAACTACTCAATTTCACAAAGGACTTCATTTTTTGCTGGGAAGCGGGCAAGAATGAGTCGGGTTTTAGTTTTTAGACGTAAAATGTGCTAACTTGCGCGAATATGTATGAAGCTGATGCACAATTTTGTCGGATCATATTCAAGTTTGATCAATTTATGAGTATTCGCGGGTTTGAGTTCAAATTGTTGGCAATAATTTTGTATTGTAACCACCAAGAGTGACACAGTTGGTTAATCCAACTGTGTGAGTGGGAAGAGGTCTCATGATCGATCGACACTCAACACATCATTGGTGGTGGTGGTGTAAGGGACCACTTTGGTGCGCCATAGGCTAGGGTTAAAAGACAAAGTCTATTTACTGAACATTATTGGTTCCTTGTTCAAACTTGCATTTATACGTCTTGTAGGTTCCTTATGCCGTTACAAGATAGGATTTCAACACATTTCTGTATATATATATAGGGTAAAATGTATATCAGTTGACTGATATAAAGTTATATTAGTTGCAACTTAGCAAAACCAATGAGGTGATGACACCTCATTTAAAATCACTTATACCCACTCATTGAATTTGGGGGAGCGGAGCGACCCGTCCGGATCCATGATTTTAAATGAGGTGTCACAATCTTATTAATGCAACTGATATACATTAAACCCATATATATATATATATATATATATATATATAAAGTTTTGTATTGTGTTATGAGATCACACTAATACTAGAAATTGCACCTTCTACTACAACATACCTTTTGTCCGTATTTTGTAACAAAATTTTGTTGATTTACGACAAATCATGTCGATAATGCATGCACGTGGAAGCGCGTGAAATTTTGAACTAGCGACAATTATATACAAAATTGTCTCTAACCGGCCATATCAGTAACTATAGCTAACTTAATGGTCACATAAAAAAATTGTTATATCCGACTAATTTGATGACATTTGTGTTTATTAGACAAATTTGAAACAAAACATTATAATTTATGATTAAATTAAAAAAGAAATTGGTTACCAAATCAAAATAAAATAAACAATTGAGAGGACAAGTGAAACATTTATTAAATAAAAAAAACCCAAATTTGGAAGGTACTTGCTTTTAAAATTGCATTACCAAGTTATGAAGCAACCATTGCAGATTCCAAAGTTCCAAGCATATACTTAATTTATTTGTTTTTTTTTTTATTTTTAAAATTGATCGATCCATCATCTATAGAAAAAGACCCCAAAAAAACAAAAAAGCAAAATGGACCTTTTATTTTGGCCCACCAACAATTGTTTAACAAATTTTCTTGTTTGTTCATGATGATCAAAAGTCAAAATAATTAATGCAATTTTGACGAAAACATTGGAGATACAAACGAATACGAGGTTGTAATGAAACTGACCCAACCATATTTATTATGGGCCTTTGTTTGGTTTTGATGCAGTGTTGCAGGCCCATTATTAATAGCAATATTACAAAAATAGTAGACCTGACAATACGGACCGCGAGCCGGCCTTGGATCTATACTATATACGAAATTTATATTTTGGGTCGGATTGATGAGCCTAGAACGTATCCGACCCGAAAGGGCTTATGGTTTTTGAACGCAGATCGGGTTTCACTTTTTGAGTAAAATGTGTGTGGGGCTGCTCGATCTGATCCATCCTGACCTTAAAAGTTGATCAAATCGATTTGAATCATATTTCATGTACCCGCGATATTCTGGGACAAATTATTGAATCAAATTTAAATGGATCGGCAAAATAACTATGCTTATCCGGTCACTATTATGACATTATCAATAGACTTGACAATAGAGGTCACAACTCACGAGTCCAAAAATGAGCCGGGTTAAATAACTTGCACGATTTATTTGATATATTTTTATCGGCCGAACCTCCTCCAACTAAGTAACAAAGCATGTTAGAATTGACGAACAATAGTTTGATATAAAACTAGTGTTATTTTAGTTCAACTCATTTAAACATGTGACCACTTTGCTATGTATCTCCATAAGCATTTGTTTGTAAAAAACAAGGAAACTAGTAACTTGGTGTTCCCGTGCGAGGCACGGATGAATTTATAAAGAAATCAATAAATATACATATGTATTCATTGAACTTGATATTTTTAAAATTATACTATATTAAATAAATAAACTATATCTATATATATGTGTGTATATATCATCCACCTTCATCGTTGTTATTGTTTACTCAATGGCATGCTCCGCATATTAGATGTCATTTTACTCAAATCACATCTAAACATTAACAGAATAAAAGATATATATAAACATTGGATAATATGTGTATCAATTGACTGATATTACTCGTAATTCATGCATAACTAACTAACTTGTTATAGGATTAGTTTAGCCGCCCTCACGGCTCTACCCGACTCGAATGGAGATTAACAACGGATGGAGTAATACCTAAAGGACTCTCCCTTGCCAACAAGGGTATAATCGAATGATAAATCGACTGCCACATCGGCTTACCTTGAAAAACGCATACATGAGCTCACGTGTAGTTTCACATTGATAACCACGACAACTAAATAGACCGACAAACACTCAGTAGGATAAATGATTGATTTTACTTGATCCCTCGAGGTCTCATGTCCGAGTCTCGGTATTTGTACGCTTACTTATTAAAAAAAAAACTAAATAGACTGTGTTGAAACACAAAAACAACCGAACCAACACATTTTGCACAAGAGAACCAACACGTCTAACACGGCGCTATCTAACACGGTTTACAAATTATTAAGATTAATTTACAATTCCACAATTAAGCATGCATGTTGGGCGTGTCACAATACAACTAATTAACCGTGCGTGTGAGTTTAAGAAACCCAACACGATCATAAACACTATTACTAAACGTGTTGGCTCTCCAACACGATTATAGAATGTGTGAGCTCAAACATGCTAATTTCGTATCGTGTGTCATGTTACGACACGATTTGCCGGCTCTACTCAATATTAACAGCTAAATGGACAGAGAAAACCAGATAAACCAATGAGGATCTACATACCATCAGCATCACCAGAACAAATACATAGTTTTATCAACTTAAATACAATGCAATAACTGAGCAAGTGCACCTTATGTCAAGAAACAACCAGACAGCAGAAATAAACATACAATAAGAAGCATTAACATTCAAATTGATAATCATCAAGAACCAAAAAATCTAAATGACATGGGACATTAGTTTAGCACTGAAATTTGCTACACTCAACCACATTGCTTAGAGAAGTGAGATGCTCAATGTTAACAACTAAATGACCCGAGAAATCAGAAAACTCATTAAATCAGTAAAGATCCATATACGAGCACAATAACTAGAACAAATATGTAATATATCTTTGCAATTATGTCAACTTCTTTAGAGACAACTTCGATAGAGATATCAATACAATTATGTTGCAAGTGTAGCATATGTAAAGAAACAGACTGCAGGAGTAATTATACAATAAGCATTAACAATTCCAACTGATAATCATCTAAATGAAAGGGGACGGCATTAGTTTTGCATTGAAATTTGCTACGATGAACCCAATTGCCAAGAGATGTGAGATGCTCAATATTAACAGATAAATGATCAGAGAAAACCCTAATTTACAGATCCACACGCAAGCACGATAACTAGAACATATACGTAACATATGTTCTGAAATTTTGTCAACTTCTACTCATATACAACTTATATAGAGATAACAATCCAATAATGGAGTAAGCGTACCTTGTGCCAAGAAACAGCCAGACTGCAGAAATAATTATACAATAGGCATTAACAATTCCAATTGACACTAGTCTAAATAACAAGGGACGACATCAGTTTTGCACCGAAATTTGCTACAATCAATTCACCTTGCTAAGAAAAGTAAGATGCTCAATGACAACTAAATTGCTCGAAAAACCCCAATAAATCAGTAAACATCCATGTACAAAGCATGGCAACTAAAACAAATACGCAACACTTCTTTTCCAATTTTGTCAACTTCTTTAGAGACGAATTATATCGAGATAACAATACAATTATGGGGTGTGTATAATATGTAAAGAAACAGAAAGACTTCAGAAATAATCATACAATAGGTGTTAACTATTCAAATTGATAATCATCAAAAACCAAAAAGTCTAAATGTCACGGCTCACGGGACATTAGTTTCACACTGAAATTTGCTACCATCAACCACATTGCTAAGAGAAGTAAGATGCTCAATGTTAACAGCTAAATGGCCAGAGAAAACCCAATAAATCAGTAAACATCCATGTACAAGCTCGAAAACTAAAAGTCTAAAGCAAATATGTAACATATCTTTTGCAATTTTGTCAACTTCTTTAGAGACAACTTATATTAAGATATCAATACAATTATGGAGTAAGTGTATCATATGTAAAGAAACAGCCAGACTGCAAGAATAATCATACAATAAGCAGTAACAATTCAAATCGATAATAAATCATAAAGCGATAAAGACTAAAAATAAAGAAAATAAGGAGAGAAAAAAATGGGTATTTAAGCCATACAGAAATAGCAATAGCAGACCTGGCCCAGCAATCCTACCAGTATATTCTTGTCAAAACGTCGACAGCAAAATTGTTGCATCACCCGTTTCAAAGCTCAAACTCTTCATCCTTGAGAGCCATCTCAGCAGCCTCTTCTTCCTCATCATCGAGAACAAAGTACTCATTTTTCTCCACAGGCCTAAACATATGAAACATCACAATGTAGAATATGAGGCTTGCGATTTCCTCGGCCGCATTGCTAACCCACTGATACTTGTAATCAGCAATTGTCCGGAGCGCAAACACAACGATTCGCGTGAAGTACAAATATCCGATCACAACAATGTAGAATTGCCTGAAGAGCTGCAATTTGGCCAAGTTCCTGGCTGCCTTCCCATCGGTCTTCGAGGTCTCTCTCAGAGACCGAATCGACCACACAATGGGGAAGATAATTGCACAGCAACATACGATATCAACCAACAAGAACACCTGGTTCCAGGTCACCCAATCCTTGATGAACGGCCCGGTCTCACCAATCACCACCGAGGCCACATTGGCCAATACCTGTAGGGGGATCACAATCATCAACACCTTCTTCTCCTTTTCTTGCAGGAACGGCTTCAAAAACGACCATCCGGTTCCGATCAACACAATCACAGTGAAAAGCAACACGACGCGAATGAACTGGAATATGTAAAACAGCACATCCCATCCGTGAGGCGTTCCGGTGACCTTCACGTAATGCTTATCCTCCGCGGCGCAGATCAGATTCAGAGCCTTCATCAGAAGCAGCACAGCCATCAAAAGATGGATTCGGTGGAAGGACATTTTGTTCTTGAAACAGACGTAGATCCAGAGAACCATAAATCCGATATACACCAAAGAGAACAAGAAATACAGAGACGGAAGCTGCGTCTGGCCGGCGGAGAGGTAGTCCCTATCGCCATTGATGTCGAGATTGAAGACCTCGGTGCGGACCTTCATGGAGACGGGCGTGTTGGCGGCGCAATTGGAGAAGAAGAGGCTGTACTCGTTGGGGGAGAGGATCGGGTAGGAGTGGTTGAAGGAGGCGTGAGGCGGAGGCGAGAGGTCGCGGAAGGTGAAGAGGCGGTTGATGTAGTTGGAATCGAGGACGCAGAACTGGTTGTTCTGCTGGATCTCGAGGAGGACCTGGAGGAGAGCCTCCTCGGAGAGGAGGAAGAAGCCGAGGCGGTCGGGCTCCGGCGGAGAGGAGAGGGTGGAGGCGACGTTGACGGAGGAGGCGGAGACGGAGACGTGGCCGGTGTGCGTGAAACCAAATTTCTCGAAGAGGATCATGGGGCGGTCGTCGTCGGAGATCGTTAGGGTTTTGATCTCTGCTGTGGCGGGGCTGAGGAGGATGATGAAGATCGAGAGGATGAGGAGAGGGAATGGGATGTTCGCGGCCATTGCGGTGGCGGAGACGGCGGCGTGACGGCGGCAACGAGAAGAGGGACGAGAAATTGGATTTGGGGACGAGATGATACGAGATAGGAGGGAGGTTTGGTGGGTGTGTGGCGAAGTAAATTGGGAAATTGTTGGTTGACGACGAGATCGAGACGTGATTGGTCGGTTCTACCGGATTTGGCGATCTGACTAGACGGTGTCGTTTTGATTGTGGGCCTGTCTGAGGTTTAATGGGCCTTTGAGAAGGCTGGGCCTTGACATGGTTCCAGCCCAGGTTAGTTCATTTTCTGTGATTTATGACACCATATATATATAATAAAATATATATATATATATACCATCAAAATATATATATATATATATATATATAGAGAGAGAGAGGGATAGAGGGGAAAAAAAAAAAATCTAAGCCTACTAATTAGGCTAAACCAAACAATTGAAATTGTTTCACCACGTTAAAATGCACTAATATCCACACAATGGAATTTGTGTGAACTAATAGACCCGTCAGATCAAGTTTTTAATATGATGTCACGAGGCTTAAAAAAAGCCAAAAAAATGAATGAATTTGATTTAAATCAAAATGATACTAATTAGTTTGTATCTTATTGGACGATTTGAATTAACGAAATTGGTTGTTTCTTTGTTTTACAAAAAAAATTGATACTAAATAGTTCACGTGCTATCTTGTAAGAAATGCACAAAATCGAAATATAAGTTCTCAAATTTCTACCTAAATTTTGTTAACATCATCAATGATTTTTATTGTACTTTTAAATTTGAGATAAAATTCTGAAACTATATATACAAATAATGGTATTTTAAAACTCCAATTTACAATAGTAATTTATAGAACAATAGATTTCAGCCGATATTTATTTGATTTAAGTTCAACTATCAATAGAATTATCAAAACTCGTTGAAAACTTGGAAGGACTTTCCATCCACCCTCCTTGACGAAGTTCATGAAAGCTCATAATGTTAAAGAATCAAAGCGAGCTCGGGGATTAGGGGCTCTTGCGGGATCCATTGAAGATGAAGGTTTTGACAATCAATGGCAAGCGGATAAAAAGTGCATGTTTATGGAAATTTGAGCATCATGGAAAGGATGTTGTAGTGGGAAACGTTCTCGAGAATATAAGTATACATAAACCACATTAACTAGTTTTCCTTAACTTTTATCAACCTAAAAATAATAGAGTGATAATTGAGTTTGATGCACAACAAGTCATAACAGCTGTTAAGTCTGAAAGGGAGGTCTCCAATGCCTCCAGTCTTATTATTGATGACATCGTCTATTTAGCATCACAGTTTAGAGAAGTAGATTTTAATTATGTTAATCGATATGCGAATTGTATAGCTCATAGTTTGGTTAGATCGTCATGTAGTTTATCCGGTCGGGTTGGGCGAGTTGTATCCTATCCCAATTGATGCTTTGTTACGTGAAGAGTTCGTTTGATTTTTAACAAAACCCAATTCCCTTATATATATAAATAATGTAAGTAAATTCCCGTAATTGATATGAAATTATGTGAACTTGTGCTTAACGATGTCGAATTCAAGGTAACTAACTCAATGTGTCTAGTTAGTCATATCGTGTAAAACCGCCTAAATCGTTTTGCCCATTTAATACAAGTTTTGTAAATTATTTACCAACTCATTTGTATACACATTTACATATAAAAACAGTAATTTTACAAAGAGGAAAAAAGAATATCGGCCATGATTTATTGACTGAAACTCTCAGCCACTAAATCATAGTTAATTAGGTGATGTTACATTATTGATTAACATCCATACTCATACCAATAAATTAGTGGGCACGGACCGTCCGTCCGAATCCATTTATCTATGTGTCTTGACCGAGAATCTCATACAATAAATTATGATTGAGATTACGAGCACTAAATAATGTAAGAGTATAATGTATATCAATCGACTGATATAAAGTTAAATTAGTTAAACTAATAAGATGATGACACATCATTTAAAATCATGGATCTGAACGGGTCACTCCACTCTTCTTAGAAATTCACTTGAGTGGGTATAAGTGATTTTAAATGAGGTGTCATTAAGTTGCAACTGATATAACTTTATATACATTTTACTCGTAATGTAATACTATCGCACAAGAAATTTGGTGGCCCAATTATATTGGGCCTTTGAAGATTCTATTTTGTTGGGCCTGGGCTCTTCTGAATCCAGATTTGACCGTACGACAGGCGTCGCGTGTTCTGTACGGCACACTGACCGCGAGTTGAAATTAGAAAATCGACGGTTGAAGAGAAAAGGAGCGAAACCGAAGGCGAAGGAACCGTGAAAATGTAAAAATAACCTCCCAAATCCAAACACAACGTCCTCCAAAATCATTGACCCGTTCAAAAATTTTCCCATCCATTTTCTCTCTTGCCAAACACCACCGCATTGCAACCAATCGTCGTCGTGCGCAGCTCAGTGCACGTTCGATTAGCAGAAACCTCTTCAATCCGCGCCACCGGAGTTCGGATCGGAGAGACCGTCCGTACAGAACGGTAGCAAATTAGGTTTTGCTTCTTCGATCCACGAAATCGGAGGGGAAGAGGCGATGTCGTGGCTCAGAGCGGCGGTGAACAGTGTGGTGCATGTAACAGAGAGCAATCTCTCAAACACTCTTCGCCAAGTCGCCGATGCCGTCATCGGTTTAGCCGCCTCCGTCTCCGAGGGTGACAAGGACCCACTGGTATGAATATATAATCTCTCTTACTTGAATTTCCTCAATTTTCTTTATGGTAAAAGGATTGAAGTTTGAATTTTGAAAAAAGTCATAGATTTGGTCCTAAACTTTGAAAATGTCAATTGGTTAGTTGTAGTTGATTTTATGTTGGGATAATTACAATTCCTGCCTTGTAGTATCACTCATTTACAATTAACTGAATTACTAAATTAACTTTTAACTATGCCATTTCTTCGATTTTTGTAAAATAACAATTTTGCCCTTATTCTTCAATGAATAACAAGGTTGAAGTTTCTCTTGGAGATAGAGAGGAGGAAGTCATTCTCTTTTTTTAATTATTATAAAAATAAAAAACAAAGGGCATTTTGGTCTTTTCATAGGTTAATGGTAGAAAATTGTTAAAAATTTAGAGAAGATTTAATTGTTAAGAATGAAAGTACATTGTAGTTAAAAGTTCAGTTTAGTTAATTGCAAAGGGGTGATACTACATGATAGGAAATTGAAATTAAACCCTTTTATGTTTGTAGTGTTTTGGCTAATTTAGTCCTTGTAATTTTCACCAAATGTACGAATGGGCACAATTTGCTAAATTTGGTACATGAAATTTCAATTTTATACATATAGGACTTGTTCATTAACTGTGTTAAAAATTCTCAATTAGAAGATCTTGACTTGGCGTCATGTGGCATGTCATGTGACATTTTTGTTGACTTGTAGAGTGACATCATTTTGTTTATGTGGCTGATGACCGTGCAGTAACCGGATGATGACTTTTCTTGACCAAGTTTGAATTTTTTTCTTCAACACTGGTCAACAAAAGCCAAACATCCTGTCAATGCACACCCATCGGCCATGTCAGCAGGTCCGCTTCGCTAAATTCGTGTCAAAATTCCTGATTATAAGATGCTGACGTGGCGTCACGGGGAAGCTCATATGACATTTTTATTGACTTGTAGAGTGACTTGTCATTTTGTTGATGTGGCTGATGACCGTGCATTGACCAGATGATGACTTTTCTTGACCAAAAAGTATTTTTTGTCTTCAAAACTGGTCAAGTAAAGTCAACATCAGGCAATGCCCGACAATAGGCCACTTCAGCAAAAAGGTCGCATGACCTAGCATATGGCCTACCATGTGGCTCCACATCAGCATCCTCTAATTGTGAATTTCACCACCGTTAGTACACTGGTCTTATTCGTATAAAATTGAGAGTTCATGTATCCATATATACAAAATTTAGCAAAGCAAATCTATTTGTACATTTGGTAAAAGTTAAAAATTAAGGTGTGTCTCATATAATTTATTTACAAGTTTGAAAACCAATCAAACAATGACGCGACATTTTAAATATAAGTTTTATTTACATATTATTAACTTGCCACATTCGTCCATATCAACACATTTAACGGAAAATTAACTCCACTTGGTTTTTCAAGTTGAATGACTAAATTGTAACTTTTTGACAGTTCATGTACCTGAATGACCTTTTACCCCTTTTCTTCACCTCTGTCATTTTTTCCTTCTTGTTTTTCAAATTCATATGTTATTTACTAAATTTATTTGTTTTTTAGGATGATTATGTGCCGCATTATTCGCAATCAGTGCGGAATTTAAAAAGTTTTAAGCACACTGTAAAGGGATTGGAAGAGCTTTCTGCTTCAAGTAGAGGTGCTGAGAGACTTTTCTTATTAAGAAGATGGTTGGTTGCACTTAAGTTGGTTGAGAGAATAACCAAAAATTTTATAGACGATGATAGTGATGATTATATTAGTAGAAGTAGAAACCATGGCAATGGTTCTGATAAGGAGGGTATGTATGACGAGCCTACTGATCGTCCCAGAAAACCTAAACCTTCTTTGGTAACTTTCTAAACCCTCTGCTTTGTTGAAAGTTTAAAATTTCATCATTTTTTCCTTTACCATATTTCATCTTTTGATGGGCTTATAGCCACATCTTGCATTCAGAATGCAAGTTGGCATAATTGTATGCTTGTCATTGTGATCTATCGATTGCTTATCAAACTCTATTGACAGATCTATTATTATGACCCTGATGTCGGGGATGAACCAATGAATTTTCGTGATGTCTTTCTCAGTAGTAAAGCTCTTGAAGGCATCACCGTATCTATGGTAAGTTCCTTTACAAGACGCTTGGGTTCTTTATATAAATTATATCTGTACATGGTAAAATTTTCCATAGTTTAGCCCAGTAGTAAAATGCTCTGTTTCAATTCGGCTTGGGGTAAACTAGTAGATCACAACTAATAAAAATGGGATTATATTGAACATGTTATATATGAGCCAAACTCTTTTTGGCTTAGGCTAAGCCAAGCCAATGAGGAGAAAATACCTCATTATATTTCACCCATACCCACCCTAATGGATTTGTGGGAGTGGCGCAACCCATTGGATCCATATTTTTTAATGAGGTGTCGTAACCTCATTGGCGGCTTAGCCTAAGCCAAACACTTCTTAGCTTATACTCCTTGTTCTTTCTCTCTCTCTCTCTCTCTCTCTCTCTCTGTGTGTGTGTGTGTGTGTGTATGTGTATATATAACTCAAGAAGCAGCACACAGAGGAAGGGTTCACTGTGAAGTTGTGTTACTGGTTGGATTCACATTTCTATACCATTGCATCTTCCACTTCTGTTTTATTTATATGAAAACTGAAGTAATTAATTAATTAAGACTGCTTTGTGATTAACAGGACACTAAAATTAGATCCTCGGGCTTGTCAAAAATCTATATTGCATACATATATATGCATATTTCACGTACTGTTTCCTACTAGAAATTATTGGAACTCGCTGTATTGGATATGGTTTTCTCATTTGACATTGAGTTGGTAAATACTAAACCAGGCTTTGTATTTGCTGATCCATGGAGTTTAACCGCAGGTTAACTCTTTTGTGTGACTCAGATTCTTGAAGCACCAAATGAGGAAGAGGTTTCGATACTTTTGGAGCTGTTCCGGTGATTTGTTCTTTCACTCATTTAGATTTCGTTTAATGCTTGATTACAGATTGATGTGTTGTTCAGGACTTCAAACTATATTTCAATCTCAGTTATTAGTGAGGGAACATGATTTCTTATAAGGATCGTATGCTTTCATCTTCGAACTATTTACATTCCTTGAAAACTTTTCTTTTGGTTTGGTTATATACAGGCTCTGTCTTACAGGAGGAGAGGAAGTACATCGTGCATTAGTGAACAGAATTCAAGGCTTGGCCAGAGCTTTATCAAGATCCCAAAATGAAGAACTGGTAAGAAAATATGTATGCATGACTTCAGCATGTAGTGGCATGGGATTGTTAAGAGGCCTATATGTTTGCAATCATTAACTGCTTTTCAGGCATTTACAGTCATATCTGACAATCCTCCTTTGATTTATGAACTGTGCATTGGATGCAAAAATGGGTTGACTGACACCTTAAATTTAATTGAGCTCACATTATTAAATTAACTTTGGTAGCATTTTTGCATTTATAAATATACATCTTTAGTGTGCCACATTGTGAAGCACGTTTCTGCTCTATAACATAAAAGTTTAAAACATGATTTTGTACTTTAAAATAGTGCTTGTACATATGACATCTAGCATGCTGAACATTTGGTACCTCTCCCTCTTCTCTCTTCAGATTAACCGGGAAGAATTACTTCAGTACGCTAAAAGTGCAATCGCAGGGTTGAAAATAAATGCTGATATTGAAAGGTAGTGCACCATGCCTGGTCTTCAAGTAGTCAAAACTTTGGTTTTTCTTCATGTATTACCAGGCTTTATTTATTTTGTTATATATTGCGTGGCTTGGTGGAATCATCTATATGCAGTTACAGATATTATCATATCTAGTGTGCATGTGTGTTAAGTTGTCGTTTTTCTTTGTATGTTTTTAACTTCACTGATGCCATCACATACACGTAGGTTGTTTTTAGGACCCATGGCTTTTTATTTATTGATAATGTCCTACTTAGCCTTTTCAAATTTGAGTCTCCATGTTTTGGTTACCATATCATTGAAGATGCGACATTTTTCTCTGGGATGATGTACTAGATGCATCATGCAAGCATATTATGAACTTATTGAGCCCGAACGTTGTCCATTGCTTCTACAATACCTTCCAATGTTTTACATGGAAAACAGGAAAATCAAGATATTAGATGAACCTTGTACATATACATGTAATCTTGGCCGGGTTGGAATTTTCTTCTCCCATCAGAATATGATAGACAATTGTGATTCTTATGCATCAATTGCATGTGTAAGCAATAGTTCTCAAAATCATGCTATGTGTAAATAATTTAGGTTATAAAAAACATGTAGTGGGTCTGAGTCTAATTCGTAAAAGCCTTTTTTGGGTATGTTTTCTGCTATCAGGATAGAATTTGAAGCCTGCAATTTGAAAGAAACAATTGACAAGATGGAGATTCCTGAGCTTCCTTCAAATAAAGGTCCTGCAAAATCATCTGAAGGAGACATCACTTCAACTATAGATGTACGCTCTATTTTGATGTTCTAAGATGGCCATGCATGCATTCACAGTTTTAAGTTGATATACAGAGGCAAATGCATATATGCAGCACAAGTATATTTTTATCTATTCTTTCCCGCTCTGACAATAAGATTGCATTTACAATAAATACTGGTTTAATAAAGCTCAAGTATGATTGTGATGTCTTAGGGATTCCAATTAGAAAAATGACTTGAGAGTTGAGACACCTAATTTGAATGTTGTAGTGAAGTTTTGTTTAACATTTCCTACATCGTGAAGGTCACTTTTAGGTTGAGAATAGTTTTAGTTCTTGGGACTATAACAACTATAGTATTTGAATTATCTGATTCTGTTATACAAATTGTCCAATTCTGTTAGTCAAGGGAGTGCACATTAAGGTTTATTCTGGCTTCAGCAGATGGTTCTGTTTATGGAAAGCGGTACATGTTATATGTAACTTAGGCAAACAACTTTCTGGAAAATGTTTTTGATGCTCAGTTGGGAAAATAGCCAATGATATTTGCATTCTCGAGAAACTACTTCCTCTTTTGGAAATAAGCCAGTATTTTCCGAGGACAACCAAATTTTAGAAAACAAAACTTTTTGCTTGGAAATAATTTCTTCGTGGAAACCCCTCTAAACTATTGCAATCACACTTCTTTTGCTTTCATATGTGCCTGCTGTGTTAAACTTCATTACTTAAATTTGTCAAATCACTCTTGAATTTCTTCATGAGAGAGAGAGAGAGGTTTGATCTGATGTTTGCTGTGTAAATATATGATATACTGAAGCTGACTGTATCAACAGGCTCTAAAAGAAGCACGCATGCAAATTCGGTTATTATTTGAGTTGAAGGATCTCCTAGTAAAGAAGAAATCATTCAGCATTGGGGATTCTCCACAGTGTCACGCTGAAAAGGTTTGATCTCCTTGTGATATCACTTATTACTTTACTCCTCATTTGGCAAGCAAACAATTTGTGTTTTTTGTTATATGAGTTAGTTTTCTGGTTAAAGGTCAACAAAGTGATATTTCATTTTGCTAAGCAATACAGAATCTTCATGATGTGGGAACGGTACTCTTAAGGGTCTGAAAAGAAAGCTTCTGATTCCTTACCGCCCCCTCTTTTTTTTATAATACAACCTATCATCTGTAATTCCTGATGTGGTGCTTCTATACAGTGATCATAATTATGCTTCAGCCATGCCATATTTTTAGGCCCCAGCGTTTTGAGACAGATAGGCCTCTTCTTTGATTATTAGTTAGATGGAGGAGATAATTACTTACATAGCATGGTATTACAGTATAAGAATAGTCTTCTTGATACACTGCTGCTTGATCAGGCTGAAATACTAGTTTTATGAAGGCAGCCTATCTTTCTCTCCTATATTTTAGAGAGTGAAAGACTAAGAAAAAGAAAAAAAAATTGAATATAACAACAGTACAACACTATTCACTGTTCAGCTGTCAAGTATTATCTACAGTTATTCATGCCAGCATATTCTATCTCCTGATAAACATGTGATGTTATCTTGAACAGAGCACCTGTTTGTGGAGATTTACATGACTCTTGACAGTTGTGAATCTTATAGCTACACAAATTTGTTAGAGAATTTAGAGTTGATAGTTTGTGGAATGGGACATGGTTTTATTGTAAATTTTCTAATTCCCATAATTGTTGTTGCTGATCTGTCATTAATGTGTGCTACAGGTTAATAAACTGAGAAATTTATCAGAGTCTCTAGGGTACTCAACTGCAAACGTTGAAACACGAATTTCAGACCACAGGTGCCAGATAGCCTCCCAGAATCTATTTCTTATATGTGTATGTGATTGTTCATCTATTGATGCAATGCTGATTTCACTCAAATTCTTTGAAATAGGGATATACATGCATTGTGTATTTATTAACTCAAAATATGTTCCTTCCTTAAATGAGTGTCCTGTTTCTCTAAAATTGTTATCCCAAAATGTGTGCTCACTTTCCTTTAGGCAATTTAGTTTTACTTGAGTTTCTTACAACAAAACTATATGGGTGCACATCAGGAAAAGGTAAGGAAATGATTCGAAGAAATATAAGTTTTTATTGCAATTCAATTGATTGTGCATTCCTGTTAAATAAACTCTTAGTACAGGGATGTATTGCTTCAATATGCTTGTTTTTTGATATGTGCTTTGTCTGATGTGAAAATGTCAAATGAATAAGCTTTGTACTGTCAATATTCTTGCTGCATCTTAAACCTTGCTGTCTCATTTTTCCGAATGAATCACTCTTTTTCCCCTTCATATTTTAAGCAGATCTCAAGAAAAAAATGCAATCAGATTTCGAACGAACAAAACTGAAGAAGTTATCCATGCTGAGAAGGTACACTTTCCCCTTTGTAGTAATGTCCATCTCGCACCAAAAACTCAATGAAGAAAAACTTAAAAACAGTTGACTAGTATTAAAAAAAAACAGTTGACTAAGGTATTCTTGCAGAAACAGATTGGAAAACATGAATATGAGCATTATTAGGATTTAGGAGTATATTTATTAAAAAGCTTCTTCAGTTTACAACTGAAATACCGAGAAGCTCAACTGCTAGATTGTTGAACAAGCAATTAAATGCCTACATTTTCTTATTGATTATATGGTTATTTTATAATTCTATATTATGCCCTTATTTTTTGTTGGCATTACATAATTGGATCGCCATTAGGGTTTGACCTTTCCTTCCACTGTACTGTACTACTGCACATTTGATGGTATTTAGAAAAAAAGCTACATACAGTACATAGTTGCATAACCTCTTGATAAAACTCTTGTATAAATGGGTTATGGAGTTTTGGGGCTATGCTTTGTTATCACTTTTGTTGTGCCAGTATTCGTATGTAGAAAAAAGGCTTCATATAATAAATAATGGCATAATGTCTTGATAAAACTCTAGTAACAATGGGATATGGAGTTTTGGTCTATGCTTTGTTATCATTTTTGTTTTGCCATTTAGCTTGATATTACACATCCATCATGAAATATATGCAGGATCTGGTGGTGGAGATTACTGAACTTGAGAAGCAAAGGCATGACATTGAAGTTAGATTGAAAGAGGTTTTATTTTATTCATCGATTTTTGTTTCCTGCTCCAGAAAAATATTTTCCATAGAAGTAGATACTTCCTCTGTCCAAAAATGAGTGTCTCGGTTTCCTTTTTGAGAAAAATTAAGGAGAAATTTGTTAATGTTGTACATTTCCTCTTATGTCCCTATGGACATGTACGTGTTGTAACAAACCCAAAGGATACTAACTTCCTTAAAAAGAGAGGACACTCATTTTGGGACGGAGGGAGTTATGTCAGGCATTGCTACTTTCAAGTTCTGTTTCATCTTTCTTGAATTTGTATCATCAAACTTGACATTTACCTATAATGGTGTGTGTCTGCATGAGCACACAGATGTTTGAGTAAAGTTGAACCACAGAACCCACCTTTTTATTTGCAATGTCACTCCTGTTTAGTTCTTTCCTTTTTCCTTTGTCCGCGCAAGTGTACGTGTGCATTTCTGTTTTCCCTAATGTCCGAAACATTTGGTGTAGGTAAATAAGTTGTTGAACAAGGCTTGTGCACGCCTTAACAATGCGAGGGAGGAAATATTGCATTATGATGACGCCAGTACTCAGATTCTTATACAGTTGAAAATAAAGGTACCAATCCTATGTACCATTACATTTGATATACAAAGAGATACTTCTTCATAGGTTTAGTTCGAGAGGATCTGTTAATCATGAGTTCATCTTTATCGATAATTTTCTGGTCTTAGGAGGATGAGCTGGCAAGATCAGTTGATTCATGTAGAGCAGAAACAGATGTTGTCAATACATGTATCCAGTTTATGGAAGATGCTTGGGCTCTTCAGTCCTCGTACATGCAACAGAAAGAGAAACAAGTCAAGTACATAGATCTTTTTACCGATGAATAACATCTCATGATGTTCTACATATCTTTTACGCGGTTTATTACAAAGTTCCAGTATATGATATATTTTTCTTATTGACATGTTCAAGTGGCGATTTGGAGAGATATGGAGAGCATTTTGCGAAGTTGGCCATCCATCTCCTATCTAGTTACAAGGTACAAATGAATTTGTCGTTACTAGATAAGAGATATATTCTTTCGATATAAGGTTCTGAAGCTCAATTCCCGTTGGCCCATGACCTTGCAATCCCTGATCAGGAAGACTTGGGATCTTCCATCACTCGATTTAGAGAAGTTGTGAAGACCTTGCGTTCCGGTCATAGGTATTATGTTCTTCGTAATTGAAATGTGTATTTTGCAGTTAAACCGAGATTCTAACTGTTGTTTTCTATAGCATGGCAGAAGTTGCACAAAGTATGCGTGATGGAAGTTTGGAAAATAGAATTTCAAGAAACAAACTTGAAGAGGAGTATCTGGAATATCAGGCCAAGGTGTGATGATTTTCATATTTGTTCTTGATAATCTCTTACCCGATTCCATTTTTTATTGAAATTTTTAAAAGAGTCTTAGCCGATGCGTTGAGGAACTGCCGTTCATAGTCTTGACTCTTGAGTACTGAGGGCGCTGAAATTATTTTGTTTTCTTCGGAAAATGTTTTGTTTTGATCCCCTAATTATCCATTTTGTTCCGAATCGGTACACAATTTAATTTTTGTTTCAATTTGGCCCCAAAACTATCCGTATTATTCAATTTGGTCCAAAATAGGCTCATTCGTGATTTAGTCAACTTAAGCGCCACGTGGTTCACACGTCAGTGGCTCTGTTGTGGATTGGACCAACTCAAGACAAAATAGCATTTGGGAATCAAATCGGTTACCTATTCGAAGCAAAATTAGTAGTTGAGAGACTAAAATGGAACATTTTCCTTTCTATTCGTCTTGTCAATAGTGTATGGTATATTGCATCTATACTGTTTCGCACAATTTGATGTTCTCGGGGAACTTTTTGTCAGTTCAAAACTTCCTTTAGCGTTGTGGACTCCATGAAAAAGCAGTTACGCGGTCAAGACGAAGGCATCTTTAGGTACTACATCCTTGCATATATGTGTATCTATATATTGTTCTTAAGCATTTTCATGTTTACTTAAAAACGGAGCACTTTCTTGATACAGGAAAGATACTCAAAGAATTGAAGAACTGTTTCAAGCCCTTCAAAAAATCCAAGAAGAGTTCGAATCCATCGAGCAGCCACCTCATGAAAGCGAGGTCTCTAAACCGGCCACTGATATTATTATTCCCGAGTCAGAACAAGGCGAGATAACCAAGTCTTCCCCAAATACGAGTGACACAACGTTACGCACAAAGGAAGAACTGCAAAACTCGGTGTCTGAACTCAGGAGCAAAGACAGCTCAACCGAGCAAGTGACAGAAGAGACTGATAGTAGCATGTCTAAACCCGAGCAAAAAGCTGTGCCCGAGTCTTCCTCAATTAAGAGTAACAACAAGGCATTGGGCTCAGATTCAGAACCATCAAAATCAGAATCGTAGATTGGGGATTATAGGCTTCGCGAGGCTCCTATATCAGAGCGCGATTCGTGTACCCTTAGCTTCGTGGCATAATGTAAGTACACTACTAACTGTGCAAATTGTTTTGTAAAACCCGAAAAGCTTACTGATCTGATGTAACAAGGCATTTGACACAGATTCAGGCTTCGTGAGGTTCCTACATCAGAGCGTGATTTGTGTACCCTTAGCTTCATGGCTTAATGTAAGTACTACTAACCATGCAAATTGTTTTGTAAAACCCGAAAAGCTTACTGATCCGATGTAACAAGGAATTGGACACAGATTCAGAACTGTGAAACTCAGAATCGTAGATTGGGGATGATAGGCTTCGTGAGGCTCCTACTTCAGAGCGTGATTCGTGTACCCTTAGCTCCATGGCATAATGTAAGTACTACTAACCGCGTAAATTGTTTTGTAAAACCTGAAAAGCTTACTGATCTGATGTAACAACACATTTGACTCAGATTCAGGCTTTGCGAGTTTCCTACATCAAAGCGTGATTCATGTACCCTTAGCTCCATGGCATAATGTAAGTATATACTACTAACCGCGCAAATTGTTTTGTAAAACCCGAAAAGCTTACTGATCCAATTTGACAATGCGTTGGAAACAGATTCAGAACTGTCTAAACTCGGAATCGTAGATTGGGGATGATAGGCTTCGCGAGGCTCCTACATCAGAGCGCGATTCATGTACCCTTAGCTCCGTGGCATAATGTAAGTACTACTAACAGCGCAAATTGTTTTGTAAAACCCGAAAAGCTTACTGATCCGATGTAACAACGCATAGGAAACAGATTTAGAACTGTCAAACTCAGAATCGTAGATTGGAGATGATAGGCTTTGCGAGGTTCCTACATCAGAGCGCAATTCGTGCACCCTTAGCTCCGTGGCATAATGTAAGTGCTACTAACCGTGCAAATTGTTTCGTGAAACCCGAAAAGCTTACTGATCCAGTGTATTTCTATTGATTATTTGGATACGTGAATGAAAATCTGTGTTCGTCCCAGTTTCGGTTTCTTGCTACAGCAGAA
>JAYMTK010000716.1:0-19766 GCA_036897405.1 Pelargonium myrrhifolium
CACCTCATTGGTTTTGTTAAGTTGCAACTGATATAACTTTATATTAGTCAACTGATATATATTTTACCCTATATATATATATACTTTTTTTATAAAAAAAAATAAAAATTCATGGAGTTGCCTACTTTGTGAGTTGTGGGGTTGGCATGCCAGATGTTATGTGGAATTGTAATAGCTCTGGGCCTCAGGCCCAAAAATTAAGTCACTACACCAAAATTCAACTTATTACACTGTTTTATTGCGATAAATATCAAACTCAAGCCATTAAAATGATTTACAAAAACCATTTTGTCCACCTCTAAATTGCTATATAATTCCACAAACCATGTTGCAAATGGTGATACAAATTAGGAGTTCCAATTTGTGTTCATCTGTCTCGATTGTGTCGTGTTGAAAGTTTAGTATATACTCCGTATTATTTTATAATACGTCAATACGAGCTAAACCCGTTTATTAAAATGATTGAATTACATGACCTGATCACGAGCTGTTAATAAGTGGTTGACACAACATGACACATTTAAACATTTGGGTCCAAAATTAAACTATTTGACATGTTTAAATAAATGAGTTGAAATTAACCCAATAAGACATGATATTTGATTCATTTGATTTATAGGACCAATTTTACACTATGTGTTTGAAAAATTACATTTTTATTTTTAAATAATTGAATTAATAAACATTACACAATCCCTTTAATTAAACGTGTTAGACAGGTTAAACTGATTTGACATAAATACAAGTCTAACTGGTAAACGAGTTGAGTGAGTAAACACGGATCAATTATATTGAATTAAAAACTACTTAAATTCGTATACGGGGTCATGACCCAGCCATAACACAAATAATATGATATGGTTTGTGAACAAAATGCAAGCGTAAATTTTATTGTTTATGGTCCATCCAAAGAGTATGGGACAAAATGGGCCGATTCAACATATTTGGGCCTACAAATACTTTGCGAATGTATACTGTAAAGTCCATTAGAAACATTTTCTCAACATACACAGAATACATGACAATTCCCATAAAGTATCAAATCTGGGCCTATATTTACAATGAATTAATTAAACTAAGTTTGGGCTGAATTCTTTTTTTTTTTTTTTTTTTTTTTTTTTTCTGATTAGGCTCGGAATGGATAAAATTAACTAAACCATGAAAACGAGTCTATAAATGTCAAATCGAACAAAGATAGGCTAGGATGAGACCCATGGTCATGGGCAACAAAGGCACTCCTGTGGGGAGGTTCATCTCCATGTGGCGCTGAAGGTCGCTACATTTGTGGCCCAACTCCCACGCGTGTGAGGAGTTCTAACGACACGCTTGATGAGAATAATCAAGGAACAACCAAAGGAAGTCGAGCCTTAATTTAGCACTCTTATTGATATTCAAAACACTTAATATTATGACCGATTGGTAAACACACAAACGAGTTCTGAAGTGAGGTATATGTTATTGGTAACCTCTCGTACCCTATCTCGTAGCTTCATTTTTGATATTTGCCCTGAGTTCAAGTATGGTGACATCATCACCACCTCTACATGACTTCCACGTCCCTTCATGATAATGTAAGCATGATTTCATCATGATACACCATGATATCATTTGTAATTAACCATGTAACGCCGCAATTCTCATTCCACAATTTTTGCGAGTATAATTAACCCATCTAATCATTAAGTAAGAAATCCTTTGATTATTTCTTGAATTCATTTATCACACTAATCCGAAATTCTCTCTCAAGATTCCCTTGGTTTTCTCTCTAGCCACTTGGTAGGTAGTGTTCTTGCATTTCACCATGGTAGAGGTAAATATTATTCTCAAATTTGAGGTGAAATTCAATATAAAAATAATGTTTTGTGGATTTCATATCCGAATTGAAGCCCTCAAATAGACTCCAACCAATTAGTAAAAGGTTGGATCGAGGCTCAACTTAATTGCTCAAGTGTTAGACAAAGAAGACTCACATTGTTGTTGGGTTTATTTTGGACTTGTTAAAAATCATAGGTTTATAAAAATCACACCAGAAGGAAATGTCAATTCATATCAGAGATGATTCCTTTCCAATTGCAATTTTGCAAGGAACCGTCGGAAAATTGAAAACACCCAAATGACTTGGGAAAAAAATTAATAGATGAGGATAATGAATGATAAGAAAGAAAGAGTTATTTATTTCATAGGTCACCTGACGAGAAAGTCTGAAAATGATGGTCGAAACTTTTGTGTAGATGCCCATAAAGAGTAAATTGAAAGCAAGACGTGAGCCGTGGTGAAGCTGAATTGACATAAAGTAGTTATCAAAATGGAATATGCGTGCATGAGGCAGAATTATCTACTCCTAGACGTAGATGTTCCACATTTAAGAGCTGAGTTCTTTCGATTATTTCTTCATTTGGACCTCTAGCAATTTGATATCACATTGTTATGGTATCCTATTATATGAAGATCTCATATAAGTGTCAAGGCGAGCACAATTAGAGAAATATGACATCTTTTGATGCTCTGGAATACATGACATTTTCAAATTCGTACATTGCATTGTTGGAAGGATCAGTGTACCTATGCGCATAATTCAAGTGTAGTGTTATTGTCAATCAAAGAAATATGACATATTTTGGGTTTGTGGAGCCTGAATCTACAATAGTATGTACATGGTATCACATATATAATAAAATTGAAGCACCATCATGTGTTGCACAATATTGCAAGGGAATCTTTATTCTTCTTTATTGTGCAAGAAACAGAATAAGGCAGGGCATGAAATCTTTTTGGGGGGATCAATCAAGGGCTGTTCTTTTTCCGGCACTTAATTGGGTTCCAACATAACATCTCCACTTGTTCCTCACTTGCACAAACTTTCTGGTCAGCCCAAATCTTGGAATTTTAACCTTGTCGTCTTCTTTATATATATATTTTGAAATGAAAACTACTACTATTTGGTTCCTTTGTTTCTTGTGATCCATATATGTTGATATATCATATATGTGCTGTGAATATTATATATATGGCTCTTGGTATGTTCAGAAGATTGATTGGAATAGATGTTGAAATGATAAGATAAACATGTATGCATGCCAAGCAAAGCAAATGCTATCATATCAAGAAATGACATCTATGATATATGGAAATGGAGATGGCAAGCAAGATTGATTTTTGTTTCAAGTACATAAATATTTGGTGCCAGCTCCTTTTATTTTAGGGTTACAAGGTTTTGTCTTCTTTGTATTCACATATTTTTTAAGTTTAGTCTCTAATCAAAGTTTTGTATTATTTGAGCCATTGTCTATCATTTATTAAATTAATTGAATTCACTCAATCATCACGACACTTCAAATACGAAATTCACATGTTCATGCCACATAAACAACACGATTCGTTTATTTTTTATAACCAAAATGCCATCATTTTAGTTGGGAATGATGAAAATATGAAACGATGACTTGACATACACACGTGGACTTTTTATATGACGTGGCGTGTTGACATATAAATAAATGCTGATGTAATACCTGAAAACCTTACAAAAAATTAGATTTTAGGAAACGGCCAAACATAATTCGTCTCCTATATGACACTATAGATGACATCCCATTGAGCAATCTCTTATGTAATACTATGAGAGCCCAATCAACATATCTTATCCAACTGTAAAGAAATTTGACTCAAAAATTTGGGTTGCCTATAGTGTATAGTCATAGGAGAGCGGACTTTTTTCCGTCTCGCAATGTATAGCATAGGAGACCGTTTTCTCATGTCTTCTAAAGTGGGTTATAGGCAACGAAACTTTAGGTGACGACTTATTGTAGTTATAGGAGATGGATTTAGGCCTTGTTTGGTTTTTCTATTTGAATGTCTATATCAGTTGTCTATAGACAATGTTGAGGAAGAAGATGTTTGGCACACAAAAAACTTAGGCTATCATCTATAGACAATGTCTTTATATAGACATTTTTCTACTGTATCTCACAGGAGCTTGATACCTCCTGTGAGATACTGTAGACGTCTATATGAAATTGGTACCCAAACTACCCACATATATCTTCTCCAAATGTGTTAATCAAACCACCATTATCAACCTTCACTGATAATGAAGCTGAAATATATAATGAAGTTGTGAGAGAGGAATAGAAGAAAGTAAGGAATTTTCAGAGAAGTGCATCAAGAAACCAGAGGGATTTTCAGAGAATTGCATCAGAGAGAGACCACTGCAAATGAACGAATGAGCTTCAAAAATTGGAAGATAAAAACAAAAAATTTGCAGAGAAGTTCAGTGAAAGAGACAAACCAAGGTAGACTCTTTTGACTTATTCATTGATTTATTGAAGTATCTTCTTTGTTGTTTGTTGTTTACAATTTCATGATGTCTGATATATTGATTGTATGTGTCTGGTCGGTCTACTCACATGTGTTGGTGGGTATACCTCCAAAGCTCAAAGTCAGTATATTTTGTCTGGACGGTATACCCTGTAAATGTGGGCGGTATACCGTTAGCAGCGGTATACCACATGTGTAGGTTGGTAGACCGTCCTGTGTTACTTCATCAACCCTTATGTGTATGGGCGGTAGACCCTCACATGTGTGAGGTATACCGTTCTAGACGGTATACCCTCATGTTTAGAAGGGTCGACTTCCCATTTATGATATGTTACCTATTATTAATTGTATATTAGATTTTTATAATATTTTATTATATATTTTATTCAGTTCTCTTTTTTTTTTGTTAATTTCAAAGGGCATTAAGGTCATTTTACACTAACACCTTTCTTTTAGACAATTTTACAAAACAATACATTAACCTCTATATACAATTACCTCTATAGACTATTACTTCTATAGACGTTCAACCTCTATAGACAGGAGATAGACAAACCAATCAAAGTCTAAGTCGTCTAGTAGAATATGATATCTTATTCAAAAATTTGATTCAACGAATTGCTTCCACAAATTCACTCGGGTAATATCTAGTTTTAGTTTGAGTATGAAAATGAGAATGAAATTCTTCTTGATGGTTATTAGATTAGAATCTACTCATTCTGATTTTGTATCTATTTCTCATTTTTATTATTTTTCTCATGTGCAATTTGATTTCTTATTCTCATTTCTTTACATTTATAACACGACTTAAATTTCAAAAATTCATAACTCTGTGCTCAAATATCCGAATGAAATGAAAATATTATCTCATACAACTTTTTGGGAGAAATGTTACTATGAGTTTAAAATTTTAAAATAATGAATATTCCAAAGTTTTGGAAAACAGAAAAATGGAGAATAACAAATTCATAAATTCTTGCTCAAATGTCCATTTGGCCTATGATTCCATTCTCTAACATTAACTTGTGTTTTGTGTTAGTCGATCAAATAATAGTAATAAGAGTGAAAATGATTCTCAATCTCATACTTTAAGTGATCCAAACAACAATGAAGAGAATAACAATGTGAATGTAAATCATTTTCATTCTCATCAAAAATTTAATTTATATGCAACTTTAGACGGGTATAAGTGAAGTTCAACATAGTAATATAATCTTATTGAATAAGCTAGTCAAGATTTATTCAGCTTAAATTATTTACTCTCCCACGAATTCATTAATAGAAGATTTTAATGTGGAGACTTGGGCAAAACCAAACCAAACAAAATCATGACATCATATTAAAATTTAGGCTAAAGTATCTACTGAGTCTCCCAATTATTAGAATTCGACCGATTTAGTACCTCAATTAAGTAAATTGTAAAAAAAATTCCCCAATTATTATAAAAGCTATCTAAAGGGTCATGTTGTTAGAGTCCGTCAAGTTTTTTCGTTAAGTGTGCTTACATGACATTAAAATTAATTTAAATGTTTACATGATGCTGACGTGTCATGAAAAAAATCTTAAAATAATATAGTCAATCAAAACGACGTAGTTTTGATGGGCAAAATTTTAAGTTTTAAAATTGTAATATAGTCGTGTTCTGACACACCCAACTAACATACACAATTAAAGATAGAATTGTAAATTAACCATAATAACATGTCAAACATGTTGGGTTGTGTCGTACCAAACATGTTAGATAGTGTCGTGTTAAATGTGTTGGTTCCATTGTGCAGAATGTGTTGGGTTATGTTTGTGTAAATCGTGTCGTGTCAACACGACCCATTTAGTGATCGTGTTAAATGTGTCGTATTCGTATTGTGTCATGCAACACAATTACTAAATGTGTCAAGTTCATGTTGGATCATGCAACACACAATCAACTTTCAAGACAACACGAACACGACCTGCACACACGACTTTAAAATTGTGCATATTAAAATTGCCTTTAACACATTAATAATAATATTTCATATGCGGTGATAATAATAAAGTTTAAAATTTAATCAAGGTTTCCACTCTTAAAGTTGATTATGTTAAAAATACATTATTAAATATTAACTAAAAATTAGACAAGTACAAATAGTGGCAAGAAGAAATCACCCATCAATCTGTGAAATTGAATCAATGTTTCCAAGTGCTACATTTTCAATTATTAAAGTAAATCTATAAAAAGAGGGACACAAAATAAGAATGATGAGAATTAGACTGGTGGTCATTGAGAAATGAGACTTGAGATATAATAACTCCACTTCTAATTTTAATTTTAATTACCAATCATTACATGTCTCTTTGACTTGAAACTTCCTCTCTCTAACCCTACTTCTTACCCAGACAAAACATATAACCCCAATCATGGAATTAAATCCCTTTGTTTCTAATACATGGGGCAATTTGTATCCAAATGGTCGGATGTAGTTTTTATCAATTGTTTGGTAACATTTTTAAGGTCTCGTTTGGTAACACTTTTTTATATGAACAAATAATTTATATATTATTTTGAATTGTGACACGTCATAAATGATAGAAGTTTCAACTCACACTGACTCTAGAGCAACTTGACTTAGAGTTGGAGATATCATTTTAATTATCTAATCATTTTTACATTTCAAAAGTCTCTAGAAACTCCACATATCCGTAATGAGATTAATAAGAGTGTTCAATAGTGAACTTAAATTTAATATTTGAACATTTACCTCTTGTTGATACATGTATTAGTAGTTACAACGACGTCTTAAACCCGTCAGCATTCATAGCATTGAAGGATAAGAATATAGAGAAAGAAACCAAATGCATATATACCACATAATAGTATAATACTAAACTTAAAGGGAAACTTAGTTAATTTTTCTCCTCAATCATCAAAATTGTTTCATGAATGCTGTCTATATTCAAGAGGTACAATAGAGGATGCCCTCCCTAGAGGATTTCAGCTAAATTGTAAAAACAATTTTATTCTATTAGATTGTGAAAAAGATATTTGGGTCCTCTTGTGTTTAGTTGAGCAATTTATGCTCACTAATCTAGTAGTGATAGAGTATTGTTCTAACAAACCCAATCTTTAGTGGTTTGTTTTCTTATATTTTATTATTTCATTATAAGAATTAAGAAATAAAGTAATGCTTGTTGATAAAAAATAGAGGTTAATTACAGTTTCATACCATGTACTATACTTTATTTGTAATTCGTTACTCTGGACTACCAAATTAACTTTTTACTACCTTATATTTTTCAAACTTTGCAAATAGATATGTCGTCAAACTTCCGTTTGTTAAGTGGGTAAAATACAAAAATATTCATTCGCTACCCCTTGCAGGAGACGACGGAGGAGGTGGTTACATGACAGTAAAATGTTAGAAGTATGAAGGACAAATTTGTCATTTCTTGCACAACAGACATATTTGTTAACGGATGCAATTTATTCGGGTTGGTTTTAATGGAAGCAATGTATTTTAAAAAAAATTCCTATTGGTTTTAAAATTTGAAGTTTTGTTGTGGTGACACGTGGCCATAACAGATGGTTGTTTTGTTGAACAAAAGAAGTGAACCAACGACCAATGAACCAACCATATTGTTACTTTTGTGAAGCGTATAGATAACAGAATTCAAATTCAGGTCGTTGATATAATATCGATCGAAGGGGAAAACAGAAAACATATTGAGATTTGTTTGGATGTATCATAATTCCCAAGAAAGTTGGTTTGAGTCACATGACAAAATATAATATAGTTTGGTGGGACTGGAATTATTCAAACATAAATTGACCTCTATTTTGTCACTGTTTTATTTTATCTGTATCTTCTCAAGTCATGTGTTGACACTTTTTCAGATCAGAGATCGATGATGATGATGATGAGCACAATCCAGTTCAGTAGACCGACAAAGCTTCATTGCAACCTCTCAACTACTGTGCATATATTTTGGACATTTTTTTAATTACAAAAAACATTAATTATATATTAATTAATTCATGTTAAATTTCTTTGTTGACCAACTGGCTAGCTGTTGATAAAAATCCATTTTGCTTTGCTTTGCATTGCTCTGCCAATTTTCACCTTTCTGCAATTCAAACCCATCATCATTTGCATAAATATTCTCTTTTTTCTGCTTCTTCTTCTTCTCCAGATTCTACTCGTCAGTCATCAACCAAATTAGTACAGTATGTTTTGTTTCACTTTTGCAATTATTATTGGAGTAACTAAGTTTATTTACATTTTACTCTCTATATATATTGGAAAATGCATGCATGGTTAAATAACTTTGATTTAGTTATTTATTTAAGTATCTGAAATCAATTGTATTTCACGTATGACAATTACATGAATGCCTTTGCGTAGAGAGTTGTATTTACATTCATTTGATGGATTACAGGACCACTTGTATATATATGTCAATGTTATTTGCATTCCGATGGTGGCAATTTGGGCAACTAGAGTAGGTATCAAAATAGTGCATCCTCTAAATCTGTTTGAAATCCTTGGTCACTAACTTGACTTTAATTATACTTATTAATAGTCTCATTATATCTAGGACAAATTTAAGAAATTTCGCTCAGTAAGAATTTTTTTTTATAAATAATATATTTAATCACTCATTCGCAAATGTACATTTTATGCCTCTTATATATGTGATATCGGTTAAGTATAATATTGTTTTTACCATTTTGTTTTGCTAGTTATCTGATATTAATATAATTATTATTGCAGTTCAATTTTAAATTGTAAGAATTGAGGGGCAATAATAAAAAAATTAAAAACTTATTAGAGCAAACTATAATTAATTAATTTATTTTTAAACTATAATTTCAGTGGGGGCAAATATAAAAAAGTAGTAGGGACAAATTTAAAATTTGCAAAAAAAAGTATATGGTATATTTTCAAAATAAAATAGTTAGTGGGGGAATTGCCTCTATAAACCTCTTGGTGGATCCGTCTCTCTAATCGTATGTAAGTTTTCTTTAAAAAAATCCACTTTTTAGACTACAGTGGAACACGTAGGAGGAAAATCTACTAATTCTTAAATCTCATTTGAGATAGTAGAGTTAATTTTAGTGTTGACAACATCATTATAATACATAGATTTGAAAATGTCACAGCATCCTTCCAAATTCCCTTGAAATTCTAGGCCTCTTAGTTATTATACTTTCATTTTCTCTTCAGGACTTTGGGTTTCGAAAAAAGTTCTACTTAAGCTAGTCTCGATATTAGTCATCATCTTCACTTTTATTGAAATGAATACTTCAGAAGTAGGTTGAAAAGTAAGAAATTTCATTTTTATGGGAAAGACGTCCTCAAAGAAAGTTGTATCTCGAAACTATAAAAAAATGTTGACATCTATTTTTGAGATCTCATATATATTTGATTATTAAGAATATCAGGACAAATGAGTTTTCATATAATCTAAGAAAAATAGTATCAACCATTTTTTTCATAGATCATTTCTTTTGTGCTTAGGGACATATATGTAATGTAGCAGGACACCCCCACACGCATAAGTATTTCAACCTAGGGTTTAGATTTTTTTACTTTTTATTTTTTTGAATTTCAAATATATAGGCTACTAATTTTGTGTTCCGATGGAACTTTGTTTGAAATATGCTTGGAAGTATTTAAAGTTTTTCCTCCATGCATTTTGGTAGTTCTAAATTTAACATTATATTGTTATCCTCTTTTAGGGTTCTAACTTTCCGTTCAACAATCTCATTTGATTTTGGTGTATTTGGGTGAAGTTTCTTAATACCCTTGTCAAATTGTTGGTAGGATTTCTTAACCGTATTATATGCGTATATATTCTCCATCTTTATTTGACATTTATCATATAAATTTCTTAATAATTTGAGTTTTAGCTTCATTTAAAAAATAATAATAATGAATTTTTCAAGTGATCTTTCTTTACTTTCAACAAATAGACGTAGCAAATTTACTACATCATCGACAATATGCCATTTATGGTCTTTTGTTAGAATTTCATTAAATTCATGCAAGTCAATGTGAACCAAGCCCACAATTACAAAGCTCATTTCCACATAGTTGAAATTGTTTCCTAACAAACTTAGTTTCTACCAGAAATAGGGGACTTAGAATTCCCATGAATTTTAAGCTTAGGTATTACGTACCTCCAAGTTCATCAGTAATTTTATAATTAATACATCATAAACAATTATGTCAAATATCATACGATTCAACAAAATAAATTGAATAATTAACATTCTATTAATATCAGAAGTATAACTTACAAGATTAACTCTAATATTAAATAGACCATCAACAAGGTAGAGTTGATGCTCTTACATAATTATCTACATTAAAAGTTCCAATACTTTTTGTGAACTTAGTACACCAACAACAAAATAATTTAAAGGAAAAATTACATAATGGTGCCCTAATTTAAAATCCAGTTGCACAAAAGTGTCTTAATCAGCCAAACGTACTTTAAGGTGTCATAAGCTATCGAATTTGTGATTCGTCAGTTAAAATGTACAGAAATGGACGGAAATGCACTCTCTCATCATGTGCCGTGTACATACTTGTATAACTTTATAAAATACAAATTTTACTGTTAGGGTAATTATAGAAGGGTATCCTCATTTGAAACACATTTGCTCTAGATTGCACTCTAGAGACCAAAATTATGTCGGAAAAATCAATATTATTTTAATTAATATCATTTTAACTAAATTGACATGAATTTCACAAAAATCAAACTAAAACATTAACGATAATCAATCATCATATAATCAAATTGAAATCCTAACAAAAATTGATTATTTTGAAGAAAATTACTTTAAAGAATTAAGATTTAAGTATTTTGGAGGAGAGTAATGGTGGGCTGGGGCTTATGGTGATGACGACAATTTTTGTGATCGGAGACAAGATAGAGAATAGATGAATGATTTGGAGAAGAGAGGTGATGGTGGTGCTTGTGGGTATGGTTTTTTGTTGTTGATGATGAATGATTTGAAAAAAATAAAGATGGAAGATTTGGAGGGGATGAAGATGTTGAAGTTGGAGAAAATGGAGATAAAGATTTGGTGAAGAAAGTGAATAGCAATTTGGAGAAAAAGGAGAAGATGTAGAAGGACGATTTAGTCATTTTCAGATATAATTAACAAAAACGGATGAAAATATTAACGAATCACAAATTGAATTTAAAATAAACTAAAATACGTTTAACAGATTGAATACACTTTTTGTCAAATGAGTTTTAAATGAATTTCTCCCAACTCAAGTCCATGCTTTTTATATGAACTCCACTATATATACATACATGTATGTATAAACAAAGGCAATGGCCAATCGGAAAGGGGAGGAGCAGAGGCTAACTTTCCCCGCCGTCTTTGCAGGGCGGGAAAAACAACTCCCACATACATCTTTATATGAATTGAATTGAAATCACTGTTTTATAAACTTAAAAAAAATGCACAACCATCAATTTATATATAAATGGCAATAAATAATAATAAAAAGTTATATATATATATCCAACAAAACCCATAACGCCTTCTTTTGGGTCCCTCACTCTGTGTCTTTATCTACCTTTTTGTCCTTCCTCCCTCCTTTCCACTTCTTCTTCTCTTCCTCCTTTATTTTTCTCTTTTCATGTCTTCACCACCACCACCATCACCACCACCACCACCACCACCATCGTCTTCCTCCTCCTCACAAGACAACAACAATGGCGATGCCGCAAGACGAAGAAGAAGAGCCGGCGCCGACTACGAAGGCCCCTCCTCCTCTCGCCGACGCGCCGTCAATGACGTGTGGCCGGAGCCTTTCGTGGAAGCTCTCGCCGCCCAGGTCGCCGTCGAAGCCTCCCGCTCCGTCGGCCGCCTCTCCGCCGCCCCTGCCCTCGCCAATGTCTTTCGGGTACGTCACTCCTTTTCTTCTCTATCTGCATGTCAATGTCACTGCACCACCAACAATTGAATTCAAATTCAATGCTTGTTTAATTTGTTAGTTTTCACAATTCTTTGATATCTGAAAATTCAGTGAATGAATGCTTAGCTGGTTTGCTTGGACAAAATCTTGACCCGGTCAACGTTATCTGTGAACACTATATATATATTTTAATTCAGCATATTGGGTGCTGTTGTGCTTACAAGGTCAAAATTTAAAAAAAAATATATAATAAAAAATGAAGTGAGGAGAAAGAGTATTATATGATCAGCTTGAAAGGGACTGCTTTATTTGATGGGTCTTTTTCTAAACCAAAAAAAAACATGTCCCTTTCAAAGGGGCGG
Organism: Pelargonium myrrhifolium; assembly: GCA_036897405.1. NCBI lineage: Eukaryota > Viridiplantae > Streptophyta > Magnoliopsida > Geraniales > Geraniaceae > Pelargonium > Pelargonium myrrhifolium. Next base: position 12,599 of record JAYMTK010000716.1, read on the forward strand.
TGTGTTTGTTCTGGGCAATCTTAGTTGGGGGTTTCTCCTTTTTACCCTTTAGAAATGTCCATTTTGAGGGGAAAAGGGCTTTTTTGGTTTTGAATTTTTCTTGCTCTCTCCCTTTCCCTTTCTTGGCATGCCCTTTTTTATAACCTCCCCTTTCTTGGCATGATCCTTTTATTTTTTAATTTAACTCTTATAAAATTGAAATCAAATAATCCCATTGCTTTATTGACTCAACTAAACACACCCACACACATGTATGTATGTATGTATGTGAGATATAATAGTTCAATGGTGGGAGAGAAAGATCAACTTTTGAAACACAAAAATGTTGAAAGAGACCTTTGAAGCTCTACTTTTAACTTATAACTGTGTTTGGCACTTTCTCAGTTGAGTGGCAATTGCCTCAATCATATAAGTCTTACATTGCACATCTCTAGCTACCAACTTTACCATTTTTCATATATGTATAAAATTTGAAGTATATATGAATCATAGACCAATTTTTATAATAATAATAAATGAGACAAGAATCTAGGGAGGGATCAGTCAAAAGGAAGCATGTGCAATGGGCATAAAGCTATTTCACATGGAACCCAATGCAGCCATTGTTTGTTTTTAATGTTTTATATATATATATATATATATAAAACTGATGTCTCTTTGTCAGTTTCAGAGATAAGGTCTTCTCTTTTGCATACCAGTTTGGCGACTTCTCTTTTGTTTTTTTCCTCTTCTTTCTTGACCAAAACTGTCTTCTCTTTCGTTTTTTATAAAAAATGTTTGAATATATTTTTTCCCTTTTCTTGATAGTAAAAGAGTACCAGCAAATGTACAAATCGAAAGAACAAGAAAATAATTATATGAGATGTGATATATATGTGTGGTGTTGTTATGCAATTGTTGGGAGCAGATTCGCTGCTTTTAACGAGACACCCTTTTCTTGGAAATGAAAGAGAGAGAAAAGCACGCCTGTTGTAGTTTACATGTTTTTTTTTTTGTAATCCGATGATGTTACTATAATGTATTGACTATACTATAGTGATAGTTGTTAGTGTATGGTGCATGGACCACACATGAAGTATAATAGGTGCAGGGCTGGGGGGACCTTTCAATTTTGTCCTTCAATTTTGGGGTACCTGGCTTTTTTTTACTATGTTTTCTTGTTCAATACCACTGTATGTATTGATTTATATTCTACTATATATATAATTTGCCTCTCCTGGTTCTTTAATGTGACCCCCACCACCTCCATCCCCAACCCCATCTGTGTACTTGCTGCTGCATAATTTGGTCCTACCACCACCCATTTTCTACCAGTATTAATAATATGTGTAGGAGACTAAGAGTACATTTTTGCAACCTTTTTTGAAATATAAATTTCTTTTTGGTACTCATGGGTTTTCTTGTACTTTATGTACCTTTTTTGTGACAATGGATTGAATAATTATACAGTACTCATAAAGATGAGGGTCTTTGCTCAGTTCCTGCCAGTCTTACTTTGCCCCTAGATATAGTTACGACCATCATCATATATTGAATATTGATGAGATATTTTGTAAAAGAGCATAATGGGTTTTGTTCACGTTTTTCGTAAATAGTAGCTGAGACTCTCTCAAGACACATTCGAATTGCATACTGACGGATATGTTGGGACGAATATGAGTGTTAATTCTTGACGTGTCAAACTCTATAAATTTAACTGAGTCTTAACCATCAACTTCATGACTGAGATTCTTTTTGATCGATATAATCTCGTCTCAGTATATATCCATTCTGCTGGGCACGTTGGTGCTAGGTTCGAGTGTTTAAACTTTAAACAATAGAAGCTAGAAATGCGCATGCCATAGAGACACAACACTGAAAGTGGGATTTGGTTTCTGGGTGCATGGATCTTCTTTCTTCTTCATCTTGGGTTGCTCATTCCTCCATCTCGATCATATTGAATGACAACCCACTTACATACATACATACATACGTGACTGCCATGTCTGACCATTTTTGTATCATCATCATCTTCTCCATTAAATACCTTCTCTTTTGCTTGCTTTGGAGTGTTTAATTAAGCACCACTGCATAGCATAGCATATATGCATGCAGTCTGTGCAAGTTTCTCATTAATAATTGCTGCCTCTGCTGCTCTAGCCCATAATTCCATTCATGTTCCATCTTTTCAGTGAACAGTGTCAACCTTAATATTTTAATGTGGGGGTACATGCTTTTTAATTGGAAAGCAAATTGAGTACCAGCTACCTACCTAGCTAGCTAGGTATACTAGGGTTTGGTTTTGTTCTGTCATGTGGCTATATATTTGCAGATATGTGCAGCCTAGCTGCAGCAACTTAACATCACTTGCACACACAACACTAGCCTGTGCTACCTCCATAACTGGGATCAGAATCAGAATCAGATATCTAGTAATGTTTGACTTTCAACTGGAGGGCCCTAATTTTAATTTTTACAGCTCACCTCACACAACCATATACAACTACTAAATTGTCTCCACTGAATTCAAACCACACACTTTACACTAATTTAATATTATACTAGTAACAATTTTTTCAAGTGCACATATATCTTCTCTTGTTAATTTCTTGTAGGTATATATATTTCTCTCATTTTAACATATAAATGAAATTATACAATGTAATTCATTATGAAAAACAAGAGAATACGTGCACTCTCTATTGTTCGCTCGAATCTTACTAGTTATATAAATTTTACTTTCTGAGATATGCACGTAAATGGAATTTTATATATACTACAATGTCTTTGTAGTTGTATCTACCATGCATTCGCTAGCTAGAGAGCGGTCATAATTGTCCAACGAAATAATGGGAGAAATGTGCGTAAATAAATGGTTGGTTACAGATGTGCAGTATTTATTTTCATAGAAATAAATATAATTTGAAGAAATATATAGTATTATTGCATGGTTTCATTTTTGGTGCGTATGGTGGACATGCAGGTATGCTCCACGTGGCGAGCCGTGTCCCGGTCGGATCTCCTGTGGCGGCGTCTTACCCGACGCATCTGGGGTCGTACCACCCTCTTCCGCGACACGTGGCACGAGGAGTATATCTATTGGCATCGTACGGCTCAAAACTTCCGCCTGGGCAGGTCCGCGCACACCATCCTCCACTTCGACCCGTCCGAGGTTTGCAACCCGGACGGCCTCATCTGCCGCTGCCTCACCCTCTCCGATCTCTACCTCGCCTGCGGATTCGCCGACGGCACCGTCCGCCTCTTCGACCTCGCCACCCGATCCCACGTGGACACCTTCCATCCAATCCGCCGTGATCTCCGCGGCCGTTATTCCCAAGCAGTCGCCGGCATCGTAGTGGTCAACGTCAACCCGAGGTTGGTCTTCGCCACCGTGGGAGGAGACGTACACGTGGCGCTCATCAACGCGGGTGACCAGGCGCCGCGTAGGGTCCACTTGGGTGACGTGGAGAACGACGGTCCCCTTCTAGAGTTCGCGGGTTGCGGAAGATGGTGGGTGGGGCTCTACGCTGGTGTACCGGGTCGGGCCTTCCGGATATGGGATGGGAACACGGAGGAACTAGTCTTCGTGGGCGGGTCGTTCACCGACACGGACGCAGTAGAGGGGTGGTACACTCTAATAGAGTGGAGCCCGAGCGAGTTAGTGGGTCGGGTCCAGGTCACGGGCCAAGAGTCGGCGGTGGCGTGCACCAGGTCGAGAGTGATCGTGTTCGATTTAAGAAATCAGGGGATGGTGTTCTTCGAGGAGGAGTTCCGGCGGAGAGGGGTGGTGGGGTCGTTCGACGTGAGCAGCGAGGCGTACGTGGTGGTGGACAGGCGGGGGTGGGCTAGAGTGCGCCGGGTGGACACGCTGGAGGAGGTGTGCCGGTTTCGGGTTCCGGGTGCGGGTGGGGCGGTGATGGGGTGTATGAACCGCGGGTACGCGCTGATGTGCGTGGGGGGCGTGGTGAGGGTGTGGGAGGTGGAGCATGGGGCCCCACTGTACAGTTTTGGGGAGGGAATAGGAGACGTAAATGCATTCGTGGCAAACGATAGACACGTGGCGGCGTCGTGTGGGGACACAAGAATACACTTGTGGGACATGGGCGCACAGTAGCAAAGACTAACACGTAACGTAACGGATGGTGAAGATTTGAATTATTAATTTATTATTCTTTTAGTGGGATGGGCGTTGTTAAATATTGACGCTATTTTGGGGGACATTTTTAGGTTCATTCTGTGGGGTCGGGTGTGGTGCGGTGTGGCTTGACTTGCTTGCTTGCTGCATTGCATTGGATTGGATTTGATGTTGGTTCATTTATAATATTGTACAGGTAAGTACATGAATGGGATGGTATGGGATGGGGTAGCTAAGCTAGGTAGATAGGCTTAGGGGAGGTAGGTTTTATCTGATCAATCTCTTTGTACCCATTTATTTTATTAATGGTGATGTGACCCTTTATAAGCTTTTTTATGAGTAAAGATGGTTCAAGGCTGGAAATTCTGCAGCATGCATTTAGTACGTAGCAGTGGTAGTGGTGGGACTCTTGCCATTTTCAGTCTTCTCCGTATCTCTTGTCATTTCAGTCTTCGAGTATCTGTTGTAATGTATATATATGTATACGTTGTCTTTCTTGTAGAAAGGAGATTGCATCAGTTTCTTATGAAGGATATATATGGTGCATGTGTGAAACAACTGGAAATACGATGGTGAGTCCTCAAATCTATTCTAAACATGATATAAAAGCAGAACAAAAAAAACTGGTTTATAATAAGTGTCGTCATGTCATCAAAATTTTAATTTTGACCCAATTTTTTGTAATTACAAAATAACATATTTTTAAATTTGAATGATTAAAATATAGAAATTATCATTAATAAGAAATTCTAATATATATTATGTATTACAGTGTTTTGCATTTGAACGATATTAATAACCCGTGAATGATATAAATACAATTATATTTCATGCAACGCACGAGCCACAAACTAGTATATCTATACATACTATAAAAGCGGAACAAAACCATCGTCGCACCACAATGTATCCCATGTTCCATTTCAAATCCACTCAGATTTGCCTTCATCAACCCCTCATCTTCTTTTGATCTCCACTGCAAGAAGCCTCCATTACTTTATTTTCAAGAGTCAAGACTTGCAAACATGGATCTCAAATTTTCAAATAGCATTCATATCTTCACCTCAATTGTGGCTACCCTCTTCGTGTTTCTATTGTTTATTAGAGTTTGGCCAAGTTTTTTAAGTATTCCAACCAAATCTTCTTCTCCATTCACCATCAAGGCGGTCTTGCTCTCATGGAGTTCTTATCACCATGTCTCAAGTTCCTAGCTCTCCAAATCTGTCGCCACCTCTCCGACCAATATTTTTCAGTGAATGTTGGAGTGTCATTCAATCATCTCATGCAGTAGATCCTCATTTATGATTTGATGTGAAAAATCACATTTTCTCTCACTTATCATTCATATTTTATTCAACTATAGGTATTACCCTGAACAATGTTGGCTTTCTCAATTTGGGCATGATTTTCAATTCTCTATTGGAGCTTTTTAATGCTCATTTCATTTGTACTTTGTTTTTTTTATATTGTTGTTATTTTTCATTTGGATTAGTAAACATAGTACCGCTTGCCAAAAAAACATGATTTTTTTTTTTTGACAAAAAAATAGATCAAATTAAATCCAAAACTAAAACTTATTCATATTTATATTAATTAAACTTAAGGAACTACTGATTCCGTCAAAAAATGAATGTCCTCCTTTTTATTTTGAGAAAAATTAAGGAGAAGTTAGTTAGTGTTATGTAATTCACTCTTGTATCCTCATAATTATATGTTAATGGATACTAACTAACTTATTATGAAGATTTTATTGGCAATTCATACATGACTAACTTCATAAAATAAGAAAATGGGCACTCATTTTGGGACAAAAATTCATTTGAAACAAGACACTCATTTTGAGACGAATGGAGTATAAATTTACATCCTCATTTTCTATTTTATAATTAAATGTACTATATTACAACTTTACAACCTCGGTTGTTACCATTGCTTATAAAAAAAAACAGAACTATATGTTATAGAATTACAAAATAACATATAGTATTTAAATAATTACAATAATCTTTTTTTTTAATCCATTATTCTCCATTATCATATTGCATGTTAGAGTTGGAGATGTTATGTCGGATGGTCGGGTTGGGCTCGATTTTTTCTTTTAAGTTAAAACCGAGACCCACTTGGTTGCAGTTTGGGTTGGGCCCAACCGGTGGGCCTTTGGTAAGTGCTACAAACCTTTTTTTTAAGGGTTTGGTAATCGGGTAATACCTGTATACCCGGTAATAATTTGGTTTGGTGAATATTTGAATCTGAAATTGATTTCGGGCAGTAAACCCTTTGTCCATGTTTCATACGTTATTGAGTTTTTCCACCTAAAAAATAAACCTTTTTTCAGACTTGGACTCTCCTCTCACTCGCAGAATCAACGGCTCAATCTTCCTTTACTTGTGAGCTTCCAGCGTCTAAGGAATCGTCCTCCTCTGTCGGGATTTGTTTTGGCTCCATCTTTGCGCCTTCAACCAAGATAAATTTCGTCTATATTCATCACTTGTTGAAACTCTGATTTTTCTTCCTTCTTTACTTTCTCCAATTTTCAACGAATGTTAGTTCATGTGTTTCTTGTCTGTTAATTGGCTTTCTCCATTATTAGGTGTTGTGTTGCATCTATTTGGTTTTGTTACGGAGGTTTTAGGAAATTTTGTTCACGAAATGGAGGGTTTTTATTTATTCAAAAGGAAACATTGACAGCGACACTGAGCTCAATAACTATTGATTTTTGTTTGCATTTGATATTTACTACTTGAATGTAACAAACTGGTAGAATTATATTGTAAATAAAATTTTGAATAAGCTCAAGTTAATTTTAGTTTTTAAGTGCACTGGTTGGGGTGAAACAAGTGAGGTAAGAGGATGTTTGATGCAAGAGACAATTTTGTGTTTTGGCTTGATAAAAAATGATAGGATTACATCCCTATTTATAGTACTCAAAGGAAATATCTAGAGAACTATTCTAGAGAATTCTCTAAACTACCAACACTTTAGCAAATTCTAGAATTTCTCCACTCTCTACGGACACTAGTTCTATCAAGATTGTTCTAGATAATATTGATCATT